>RJVU01041021.1:1637553-1654203 GCA_003731715.1 Anabarilius grahami
TTTTAAATAAAAAAACACAGTAAAAAATAATTTTGTAAAATATTATTACAACTTAAAATAACTGTTTTCTATTTTAATATATTAATATTAATATATTTATTTAAATAATATCATATATTTTTTAAATATATGACAAAAGATTTCTATTTCAAATAAATGCTGTTCTTTTGAACTTTCTATTCATTAAAGAATCTTGAAAAAAGAATGTATCACAGTTTCCACAAAAATATGAAGCAGCAAAAACTGTTTTCAACATCAATAATATTAAGATCCATTATTAGTAATTGAGTACCAATAATAATTAATCACAAAATCAGCATATTAAAATGATTTCTGAAGGATCATGTGACACTGAAGACTGGAGTAATGATGCTGAAAATTCAGCTTTTCATTTTTACAATTTTACTGTTTTTAGTGTATTTTTAATCAAATAAATGCAGCCTTGGTGAGCAGAAGAGACTTCTTAATTATGACGTGCACGTTCAAGTCAAATATATATATATGACTTGAACACATCATAATTAAGGTTTCTCCGGAATAAGAGGATCTGAAAGCAGCAGGATTCATACCATTTAATCATGTCAGTCACTCTATCAGAGACGGTTTTGTCTTCCACTGGATCATAGACCGCTTCCACAATCTAAACACATGAAGAAGATGGAGGAATATCAGTTCAAAACAACTTGACAAATAATAAGAATAGTGAAAAAAAAGGATCACAGAGCACACAAAATCCTCTGAAAGTTCTTTTAAAATGTCTGAACAATTCTTTTACAATGCATTTTCGGATGTATTTCTTTCACTATATGGTAAAACTGACACCTTGGTAGCGAGGGAGAGCATGTTTGCGCTGTAGAACGGAGGCGTGAGGGTGACCGTCTGATAGAGGATGCAGCCCGCGGCCCAAACATCAGCTTTCTCACCATATGGCTCGTTTTTCACGATCTCTGGACTAACACACACAAAACAACAGAAAATATGTTCTTCACCTGGTCACAGGAGGTATTTGAGAACTGTAAATAAAAGATTTCAGTAGAGTACCAGCAGTACAGTATTGTCCCGACCACTGACGTCAGCTTACTGTTCTCCTGTTTCTGTTTAGCGAGACCAAAGTCAGCTGGAAAAAAGATTAGATCGGTTATTATGTGTACAAACATGAAGCGACGTGCCTAAAACACACACACACACACACACACACACACACACACACACATATATATATATATATATCAACTCACTAATAGTGACTTTATCTCTCTCTCCGAGCATGATATTATTTGGCGTGAGATCTCGGTGGATGATCCGTTTCTCCTTGTGTAAGTATCTCAAACCCAGACAGATCTGTGGATGTTTCAGTAAAAACTTAATTGATCATTTTTATTTCATATTTTCCTTGTTCTGTGTAAGTGTTGAGTTCCTCACCTGTATGAAAATGTTCCAAACTCTCTCCTCTGTGAACGTCTGCCCTTTCTCTTTGAGAGAGCTGAAATGTTCAGCTAGCGGAGCTCCTTCAATGAGCTCCATCACGATGTAGAGTTTGTCAGCTGAGACCAAGACAAAAATGGACAGTTATAAATTTATATATATATACATGCTTTGGGGGCCCAAAAGCCACAATGAAAAACTGAAGCAATTTCACAGACTTTTGGACCCCACTGTACAGCTTAAATTCATTATATGCATATCATAAATATAATACAATTTATAAATAAATGTCACAGAAGAGTACGTACCTTCTAAAAATGTTTTGAAGTATTTTACAATGTTTGGATGACACATCTGAAAGAAATTAAGAATGACAAACGGCAGCTTTCAGCTTTGTGTAAGAATATCAGGGTCATATTTCACTCTAATATCAAAAGATTGAAAAAAACAAGTTATATTTTTGTCAAATGAAAATTATACCTATTCAATTTGTTTTAATTGTGTCATTATTTACATAACAATAATCCAAATCATACTTTAAACACCATCTTTTTTTATTAAAATCTGTGGAAATTATATATAACTACTATTTGTATATAAATACTTTGCAATTAAAGTGATTTGAGACACTAATGAGAATTGAAGGGAGGGGAAGACATGCTTTTCTTCTGGGAATAAACACGTCATAATATTCCTCATTTAAATAATTCATAGTAGTGTGTTGAAACTGGCGGGTATAGTAAGTGGTGGGACATTTCCCAAACACCAATCAGAACACACTGCTCCAGCTGACCAATCAGAGCACATTGTGCTTTTCAGAAGGAGGGGCTTCATAGAGACAGGAACTAAACAGAGCGTTACTGACAGACTGGGAACAGAGGAGCTGCAACAATGAAAAATAAATAAAACAAAATCTTGGTAAAAGAGCATAATATGGCCTCTTTAAATGTGTGATCTGTGACTTTCATCACCATGACCACAAGGGGACGTCTTAGCTGTTTCTGAATCTTTACCTGTTCTTTAATGATGGTCAGCTCACACACAATCTTCTCAACGCTGCTGTCTCTAGATCGCTTGTCCTTGCCAAAGGCTGGATTGTGAAAGTTGACCTCCTTCAGTGCCAGAATGTTCTGTCCGCTCTGCTTACGGACCTTTGAGAGGGAGCAAAAACAACTGTGATTGGCTCAATTTAACTATTAACTAACAAAGTAAACAAATAAACAGCACAGATCACCTTCACCTTAAAGACGCTGCCAAAGGCACCGCTGCCCAGATGGTCCAAAACCGCATAACCATTGATCACTCTCAAAGGAGGTCGGTTCTGGTTCACCGTCTCTATGCTTTCCCTGAGAACATCCAACTCCTCCACCTACACATAAACACAGTCATAATGTAAACATGCCAGAGAGAAAATATTAGAGAGAGTATTTTAGCAAAAAGATCTTCAGTATCTTACCGTTAAGAGTGCGATTTTCTCCTGCAGTGGTTCATACGCAGTAATGTCTCTAACATAGTGCCCGACATCGATAAACATCTCAAACAACTCCGGAGAAAACAGTCTGGAACAAACAAACAGCATTAAATTAGATACAAAAATTATGAATCATAAATAAATAAATAAAAACATTCATAAATTGAATCATTTTTTAAAATACATAAATAAATAAACAAACAATCCACCTACATAATGTAGATAAAACTAAATACAGAATTAATTAATAAAAAAACACCTTTTACCTTTTAAAGTGATGTCTATTGCGTTCCATACTAAAAAGGAATCGTAGGGCCCTAAAAGCATAACACTTCAAGAAATAAGGAGGAACATTAATATCTGCATTTCAGGCGTGCTTATGGTAAATAAAGAGAAAATTTTAAGTTGCAAGAGTAATGCTGCAATTAAAAGATGCTTATTAGTTCCTCACAGAACCATAATCCATCGTTGCATACTGTATTGTACATTCAGTAGAGTTTATTCACTGACTGACATACCTGTAGAGATTTAGCTTGAGGTTCTTTAAAGCTTTGTGGCAAAATCAGTTTGCCAATTATGTACACACCGTTCTCCTAAAACAGGATCAATGCATGTAGAGTATATACATATGAGATGAATGCAAACTGATGTCTTTGATTTATGAGAGAAGCATCTGGCAGAGAAAGAGAAGTGGACTACCTGCACCACATTAAGTGCTGTCGTATCATCCAAAACAAGCTCGGTGATCGCTGCACAGCATGCTGGGAACAGGGACAGGAGTTAGTGCCTTCATTAATTGTGGATTAATCCACAAGTTAGTTCAAGACAGTGCACTTTACATTAAGGTCTCATTAGTTGACATTACAGAAAAATATAGATTTTTCGATACGTATCGATACTGAAAAGGTTCCAGTATTAATTTTCTACAGTATCCATACACTGATACCATCGATACACTCTCTCATCTGTCAGACAGAGAGTTGCTTGTTATTAAAATAGAGTATTTTGGTGCGGGATAGCGGGTATTACGCATTATTTTACTCATTCCCGCAGGTTTCACGCTCACATCCAAAGTGCACACTCATAAAGCCGCTTCTCAAACAGCTTGTGAGTACCAAATTGAGTTCTTTTTCATGGCTTATTGGGCTTATACGGTCAAATACACACAAAATTCGGTCAAAATGCCCATCTTGGCCAGTGTTCATGTGTAAACAGTCGGTTATGTTTGAAGTGAACGTAAACAGCTGGGAAAGAAAACGCATGTGTAACAGTACATTGGACCCACGCATCAGGTCTTAAAGTGTCATTAATGTTAATAAAAAAAACTAAAGAATAAGAGAAAACATGCACTGCTCTTGATTGGATAACACAACACAACACTAGTTAACGTTAACTAATAGTGAGAAATTCATTTTATTTTATTTGTTACAGTATTTAATAATCTTTGTTAAAGTCACCATGAAATCAAAACTGACAATTCTAAAAGTTGTAACTTCTTCCTGAGTCTCTCCATCAGTGTCCGACTCCGGTTTGAACAATGTAAAGCTGAAAACTGTTACTGACGATCATCATTTTGGCTGAGTGAGATTCTCCAGCTTTGTTGTTGTTGAGCAACCGAAGCGCAAGCTGTTAAAGCTCCGCCCTCTTCTGGAAAGGGGGCGGGAAGCAGCAGCTCATTTGCATTTAAAGGGACACACACAAAAATGGCGTGTTTTTGCTCACACGCAAATAGGAGCAAATTTGACAAGCTATAATAAATGATCTGTGGGGTATTTTGAGCCGAAACTTCAAAGACACTTTCTGGGGACACCAGAGACTTATATTACATCTTGTGAAAAGGGGTATAGTAGGTCACCTTTAAGGTCTATAGTTGCTCATCTCCTTGCATGCACTTGTCATTATAGTTTCCATTACAGAGGCATCATAGTTAAGATGCATATTACATCCAGTGATCTGGATATCATCTCAATATGCTTTACATGGTGTCTACATGATGTTTAATCATTTGCTGCATGTTAAACACCATATTTTAAGACATCATAAAGGATAGCATTTATACCTTTTTGTATAGTCTAAGATCTACAGAAGCTTGTTTCCGTCACAGAATAAAAAGGTAATTGTGACTTTTGATCTCACAATTCTGACTTTTTTTTCCTCACAATTGCAATTTTACATCTCAAATTCTGGCATTTTTTCTAACAATTGTGACATTTAAACTCGCAAGTGCGTTGTGAGCTAACTCATTATTTTCTCAGAATTGCGAGCTTACATATCACAACTCTGCCTTTATAATTTGCAATTGCGTGTCAGAATTGTGAAATAAAGTGACGCAATCAAGCTTTCACAAAGATCTATAAAGGCATGAATATTATTTTATTTGATCACATGAGCAATAAGCAGCACTACTAAATAAACAAATCTTTCCTGTGTTTCCTGTGCATCCTCACCTGCCTGCAGATTGATGGTGTTCTCCGCTGTCTCTTGAGGGCTCACCTCCACTGACACATGCTGTCTGTGTATCCTGCCTGCCGCATTGGCGCTGGACAGCGTGTCTATGGTGGAGCGATCAGACACGTACACTCGTTCTCTGGAACAAAAAGTTTTGCATGATTTAAAGTGCATTTAAAACTCAACCAAACGTGACCCGACTGCATTGAGACCCACCCGTGCAAGATGCGCAGCAGTTGTTGCACGCCGCCCCATGCCCGGATCTCAGTGCTAGTGTCCGGATCCTGACACAGCTGCACGAGCACCCAGACCGCGCTCCACAGCAGCTTCACGTGCTCCGAGTGCAGGAGGCTGAGCAGCACCGGCACCCCGTCACACTGACGCACCTGCTCCCTGATGCACTGCACGGAGCACAGCAACCTCAGCAGCTCCGCGCTCAACCTGATGACAAATAATATCGAAATGAGTGTGTGACTTCTGTGCCACTAGAGGCACCAGTGCACCACACAGAACTGTGATGTTTTTTTGAACCAGTGTTGTTTTAGTCAGGCTGCTCAACCAACTGCCTTGACTATACATATTATAATATATATTATACTATAAGATGTGAAAATTATTTTCAGGGAAATGCATGACTAAAGTAATTCCAGTCAGCCAAATTCCATCACTTCGCCAAATTATTTCAGTTATTTCAAAAGGTCCTTACAGCCTATAACAGCAAAAGAAATAAAACCCACAACAACACTGACCAAGCAAATAAATATAGTACACAATAGGATAAAATTGGAAAATTATTTCCATGTTTTTTTGTCACAAAATTAAATTTTATAATGTATGGAAAGCACATGCTCTCTTTCTCTCGCTCTCCCACTCAATAGTGCGGACACACACTCACACAGAAACGTGTTGTCAGCGCTGCTCTTACGATTTTATCAGTAAAATAGTTGAGCAACTTAAAAGCTGCATGACATTTCTCACTAGAGAGATAATAACGGCGCTGTTCTTGAAGCAGATAAACTTAGTTTCGGTATTAGTAGAGATAATGCTGCCTAACATTGTTGAGAGATGCACAGACTCAGGTAATTCGCACACGCTTAATCTCTCTCTCTCTCTAATAATTGCATTAATAACTGCATTAGTCTGCATATCAATGGCTCAAGCCTCCATTACTAGCTCAGTAGCTTTAAAATGACATTTTAGAATTAGCAACGGAGGTGTGGGATGAGATGCATAAAAAATTTGTCCTACACACAGCGTTTTAAGGACAAAAACCTGACAAATGCCTTGAAATATAACATCTGAACAATGACTTGAGGTGTGGTAACCATAGTTTAAGCGGGATAATTGACTCCAGTTCATTGAATTAGTAGAAAATAATGCACACCTGTGGTGGTAATGCTTCCACTTGTCAATTTTTCCCACATAATATTTTATTATTATCAAATATTTTTGTGGAAACAGTGATACTTTTTTTTTTCAGAATTCTTTGATGAAAAGAAAGTTCAACTGAACATAATTTATTTGAAATATGAAATGTTTTGTAAAATTCTAAATGTCTTTACAGTCACTTTTGATAAGTTTAATGTGCCCTTGATGAATAAAAGTATTAATTTCTTTAAAAAAAAAGATTCTACAAGGAACTAATAAGATTTTATGGCATCTTGTAAATGCAACTTCTGAATTTTATCAGAATTTTCATTTCTCATAAGTACGCCTGAAAAACAAAAAAGTTACAGCTTTGTGTATTTCCAACAACACTGTTTGCAAATGCAACATATCCGGAGGCTAATAAAAATCTAATCAATGTGGATCTGTTTTATATTACAGCAGTATATTAATTGCAGGAAGTAATGTGCAAATAACAATAATTACATAAAGGTAAATAAAAGTATCATTAGTCACAAATTCAATGCAGGAATGCTCATGCAATTAGCTCATGCAGTCAAAACAACAAACAACATTCATCAGCACACAGAAAATTGCAAACGATAAATAGTTATTGAAAAACACCAGAAGTTGTCAAACTTACCTTTTTGATAACATGTCATATTCTTGTAACACAACTAGAATATGCTCCACAATAGACATCTCTCCAATCTTCTCTTTGCATTCTTGACTAAATGAGAAGTTGGATTATTGATTAAACTCATCGTGCTAATGTAATTAGTAAAAACTCTTGATATGCAAGTACCTTTCAGCGAGTGAAGTTAGAGCCAGGAGAGCTCCTAATACTACACTACTGTCCCGCGTAGAGAGCAGCTTCACGAGGGTCTGTGCAAAAGAAAAAAAGGGATGGTGGCCCAAATACAATTAACTCAGTTTCATCGTTATTAAATTTCAGAAAGCTATGTAACCAGATTTTGATGTCAATACAAGCATTTAATGAGTCAAGGGGAAGAGCAGAAGTGAAGGAAACAGATCATCAGCATAACAATGTAACTATGTAGCTGAGACTATGACAACAGATAATATGACAAATAAATATGGAAAAGAAGAGGTCCAAGGACAGAGCCTTGAGGGACACCATGAGATAGAGAACAAGAGGAAGACTTGAAGGATTGTCTATCAGTGAAATAGGATGTAAAGCTGAGGCCTATATCTGACAGACACATACCTTATGTGTGCCACAATGAATAATCCACTGTCTTTGTTCCTCAACAGAAGACAACTTCTGAAACATATCTGCAGGGCAAATGATGGGGAAAACAAGCTTAGCAAACACATTCTTCTTCTTGTGGCTCGTTTCCAAGCTGTACATACTGTATAACATACTGCAGCATGTCTGTCTCACATGTCATTGCAACCAGCTGCTCAATTTCCAACGTCTGTTCTCTGCATTCTAGATACACAGTGGCAACCGACTCCATGTGCTGAAAAACATCCAACGAGACACAATGAATTTCCACATGCTGCTCTGCATTTCCAGCATATGAACTTTGTGAAATTCTTTACCATAGCGAGCTGCCCAGCACCTTGCAGTTCAAAGAAGACTTTCTATAAGAGGAAACAGAAATATATAGACAGCAAATGAAAGAACAGAATGTTTATTTGGAATCACTATTTGCATCCAGGTGTAATAGCACTGGCAATATTATAAGTCTATATAACATAATATAATATAAATGTATAAAATAAAATAATAATAGGGTCATTCCGTGTCAAATCAACCAAATTTCAGAAACTTTCCGACTCACAATTTTTTATTTTGTTAATATCTTTTTCTGTAGAAAGACAAACAATAGTGATGAAAGCCAAAATATTAAATGTCATGGATGAATATTTACTGAGCAATCCACTATTTTCTAGAGGGGGGTTAAAATGACAACGATTTTATTTCTACAGAGAGATTGTTAGGTCTGTTAGTAAAATCTGTTGACTTTAGCCATTTTTGTAACATTATATGCCAACAGTGACAGTTCAAAAATAAGAAAAAGCACTTCTTCCCGAAGTTTGCATGCCTGTAACTCAAGACGTATTAAAGATCTCTTAATATCCTTTTATATTTCGGCTTTTAACAAACTTTTCTTTTTGTATACATATTTTTAAGGCTCTATATTATTTAATTCCAGAGATATTGGGACCTCAATATGGCTATAAGAGTAAATTATTAAATTGCACACAATTTCAGTGGTCAAAAGTCAAATGTGGGTCACTTTTCATACCGCTGATACTTTTTTCTTTTAAAGAGGAACAACTGAAGAACAAATAATGTTGAAACTAGAAATGTATCTCGCTTTTTTCTATCAAAACAATTGCATAGAACATACCGGTCCGAGTGCAATAAATATTGTTTTTCCAAAGTTTGCATGCCAATAACTCAAAAAGTTTTTAAGATATCTCAATATGCTTTTAGATTCTGGTTATTAACAAACTTTTCTTTTAAAATCTTCATTCTGAAGGCCCTATATGGTTCAGTCCCATAGATATGTGGTTCTCAATGTGGGTCCATTTTGAAATTGTTGAATGGTGGAAAACCAAATGTGAGTCACTTTGCATACAGCTGATACTTACTGCATTTAAAGGGGAATTTTGAAACTAGAAATGTATTTTGTTTCCCTCTATCAAAACAACTGCATAGAGAAAAAAAAATCAAAATGTATGGCCGGGGATCTCACCTGGTGAAGAGGATCCCTGATCAACAATCTCAAGCAGTTCAGAACTCTTAAAACGTTGTCTGAGGAGGACTTTTCCAGCCAGTTGCTAAAAAAACAAACAAGACTAGTCTACAGTGATCTATAAACACACTAGCTGGTATACATCAGCATCATCATACACACTATACAGCATCATACTCATGAATACAGACCTACAACCGAGTCTGTTATTGATCAAGGCAGTGAAGATGTCCAGGAATAGTGTGTGATGTGGCTGGTCACTAAAACATCTCTGGTTTCTGTAAGTCACACTGTTGACGACATGAAAATTGGTTACAAAATGCAACAGAATAAGAGCAAAATTAGCAGATAACATGTGAAACTGTGCACCTAAAGTTATCCAGCTCAGATGCTTCAATGTTTGCGCCGTTTTTCCGGTGGTCGGGAACGTTTGAAGAGTTCTGAGACTTCCGTCCCTTGGATTGACTCAAAGATGAAACCTGAGATGGGAAGCAGGGATGATACTGTGAAACTGAACTCACATCAATTCAGAGAAAAAAAAAGAGTGGACATTTTGTGGTTCTGTATGCAAAAATTAAAATTCTACCTGTTTGGATACTGGAGCTGTGATCAGTGATAAAAGTCTCTTGAGATCAAGAAGCTCCCTAAAAATTATTTTAAAAAGACATTTATAAATATCAGCAGAAAAACTAAATTCTCATCAGTAATAGTTTCGGTGATGGCTTACTTGTCTTTAGGTTTTGGATGTGATCTGTTTGGTCCTCTAGACTTTCTGTCTTGGAGAGGCATGCTGGCACAATCTTGATTACTCTCATGTCTGCAGCTCGGTCAGATGAGAAAAGTATTAGAAATACTGCATGAGAAATATTGCATGATGGGCAACATGCATTTAAACTGGGTAAATATAAAAAGCACTATGTCAAAGTCATTTGAATATGCCACATTAACTGCAGCAGCTGGTGCCACTATGACCATGAACCACAATAGCCACATCCATGAGATTATTTAAATGATTCATGTCATGTCATATTGACTCTGTTTTGTGGCAATCTCATGAATTCCCAAGGAGGAGTATTAAAAAGCACATTCGCTTTTCACAAACCCCTGAATAGCTGACTTCCTGTTGGGCGGAGAATATGACTTGCAGTTCGAAAGTTGTTTGACTCAACAAGATCTATATGAGTACAGAGTTTCGTACATATACATGCAAGTGTGTATGATATATGGACCAAGACGTTAAACTGCATTTAAAGGGGGCGCTGTAGAGCCCCCTGGCACGCCTGGTTAGCAGTGTTTTCCCGCAGAATTGGGCTACTTTTACACTGTTGCTGCGGCTGGTTTTTCATGTCCTCGAGTTGAATCAACCCAAAATAATGTGATATTTAGTCCCTGGAATGTGAATTTTACCAGGGGAGCCCCTCCAAAAACATGAATTTTACCCTCCGGAACGCGATTTTTACCGTGGGACCCCCCTGAAATGTGATTGGGCTAGTTTTGGGCTAGTTTTGAGGAGCAATTGGGTGGGTTTTGTTGTGAAAACCTGGCAACCCGGGCCCTAATGGCCGACGAATATGATGTGTGTGCAAAATTTTAAGAGATTTTAAAGGAACACTCCACTTTTTTTTTTTAAATAGGCTCATTTTCCAACTCCCCTAGAGTTAAACAGTTGAGTTTTACCGATTTTGAATCCATTCAGCTGATCTCCTGGTCTGGCGGTACCACTTTTAGCATAGCTTAGCATAGTTCATTGAATCTGATTAGACCGTTAGCATCTCGCTCAAAAATGACCAAAGAGTTTCGATATTTTTCTTATTTAAAACTTGACTCTTCTGTAGTTACATCGTGTACTAAGACTGACGGAAAATGAAAAGTTGCGATTTTCTAGGCCGATATGGCTAGGAACTATACTCTCATTCCGGCGTAATAATCAAGGAACTTTGCTGCCGTACCATGAGTGCAGCGGGCGAAATGATATTAGGCAGCGCCTGTGACCCCCTGCTTGCACAGGGAGCGTGCCTTGCAACCATGGAGACATTTGTGAGAGGCGCTGCGTAATATCATTGCGCAGCGCCTTTTAAATTTTCCGTTTAAATTTTTCTGGATTCCGTTTTTTTCAGTTTTATTAAATTTTTGACTTTATTTTAATGGTTAAATTAAATTTTAGTAATCAAAAAGCATGTCTAATTAATTGAAATAATGAATCTTGTCCAATTTACCAACAAGAGTTGGAAAATGAGCCTATTTTTTTAAAAAGTGGAGTGTTCCTTTAAGGGGGGGCCCCAAAACCACCTGAACGATTGAAAAAAAAGAGTAATAAAAAAACATTTTGGGAAAACAGTAGAGCCCTTCTAATAGACCTAATAACTTCACATACAGTGGCTTCAAAAAGAACATTTAAAAATAATTTTTTCTCAATGTCTTTGAATCACCCAGCAAACAAAAATATGTTCTCAGAGCATTTTGCTAACGTTCCCATTAAGTTATGAAAACCTTATTTCTAAAGGTTTTAAAACTTGGTTAAGCGAACGTTAAAGGAACACGAAAATTCAATTTTATCTTTTCCAAATGTCGTGGGAATATTACTTTTGAATTATCTATAAACAAAAACGTTAGACGAACGTCCAACTAAAACGTTTCAGAAAAAAACTTTCCATGAACGATGTGTAGGCTAACGTTTTGAGAACATTAAAGGGTTAGTTCACCCAAAAATGAAAATTCTGTCATTTATTACTCACCCTCATGTTGTTCCACACCCGTAAGACCTTCGTTCATCTTCAGAACACAAATTAAGATATTTTTGATAAAATCCGATGGCTCAGTGAGGCCTTCATAGCCAGCAATAACACTCCCTTTTTCAATGCCCAGAAAGCTACTAAAAACATATTTACATCAGTTAATGTGACTACAGTGGTTTAACTTTAATATTATAAAGCGACGAGAATACTTTTATGTGCCAAAAATAACAAAATAACGACTTTATTCCACAATATCTAGTGATGGGCGATTTCAAAACACTGCTTTATGAAGCTTTACGAATCATTTGTTTCAAATCAGTGGTTCAGAGCACCAAAATCTAGGGCCCTATGAAATCCATTTTATTTTTTCCCAAATTCCGTTTTTTTCCGTTTTAATTTTTCTGGATTCCGTTTTTTTCCGTTTTATTTAATTTTTGACTTTATTTTAATGGTTAAATTAAATTTTAGTAATCAAAAAGCATGTCTAATTAATTGAAATAATGAATCTTGTCCAATTTACCAACAATTTAATAAAAGTTTAACAAAAAAATTACATTTTTTTAGGGCCCTATGATAAATGTTTTATTCTTTCCCCTCAAATTTTATTTTTACCAAATTCTGTTTTCTGGATTCAATTTTAATGGTTTAATTCCATTTTAATAATCAAAAAGCATGTCAAATTAAATGAATTCTTAAAAACAACAATATTTATTAAAGTTCTGTTGTGAATTTAAATTCTTCTGGCAATCAAATGAACGCATACCATTTAATTTATCTTTTAATCATGAAATTAAACTTTTTTGTCAAACAATGTGCTGCACAACAGAGCTTTACTGTTAAAATTAAAACATGGAAGAAACACTGAAATTATTGTTTAAAAATATATTTTAATAATTTATTGTTAAATTAATTTATCCAAATTCTACTGTACAACAGTAATATGTTTCTGTCAAGTTAAATCGAACTTTTATTTTGACGGGTTGCCGAGAGCTTTGAGTTTCTGTGTTTAAACGAAGCGGTTAAATGCTGATGAAGTGACTTTCAGAGCAGCTCTGGAGATATATCGCGATTTAATTTAAGTGTACTGACCTGCTTTTAATTCATTCATCAAAAATTTGACAAATTCCGTGACATTCCGCGTTATATAGTAAATTCCGTTTTAATGAATGGATTCCGCGATTCCGTCCGCGATTCTGTGATCGCGGAAATTATAGGGCCCTAAAAATCACGTGATTTCAGTAAATGAGGCTTCGTTACGTCGTGTTTTGAAATTTCAATAGTTCACGTGACTTTGGCAGTTTGATACACGCTCCGAACCACTGATTCGAAACAAAAGATTCGTAAAGCTTCATGAAGCAGTGTTTTGAAATCGCCCATCACTAGATATTGTCGAATAAAGTCGTTATTTTGTTATTTTTGGTGCACAAAAAGTCACTTTATAATATTAAAGTTGAACCACTGTAGTCACATGAACTGTTTTAAAAATGTTTTTAGTAGCTTTCTGAGCATTGAAAAAAGGGAGTGTTATTGCTGGCGATGCACAGGCCTCACTGAGCCATCGGATTTTATCAAAAATATCTTAATTTGTGTATAATGACAGAATTTTCATTTTTGGGTGAACTACCCTTTAATAAAGACCAGATAACTTTGAACTTTGAAAGTTACGGAAAGGCGTTTGTTCGAGAACGTACGGTGCGTTCAAGTCCTACTGGGAAGTTCGTATTTACGACTTGGGAAGTCGTATTTACGCCATCAGGTGCGTTCAAGTCACATTCGATGGAGCAAGATGGCTTCTCTTAATTAACTACACAAAAATACAGCAAGGTTTTTAAACTCTACGAGAAAACGAAGAACAGTAAATCTGCATCAGGTGTGTTTTGCTTTTCTTTATGTTTTTAATTAATTTATGAATCCACTGTAAACTTTATCGTTACATATTATAATGTTAAATTACAATGTTTTCATATTTTGTTGTAAATAAAAAAGCCTGACAATGTCACTGCTAAATAGCTACTATAAGTATTGTGGTATTCCGTCATGTTTCTCACTGACACGTGACACGTCCCGAGCCTCCCAGTCGTATTTACGACTTTCATGTGCTTTCAACTCGTAATCTTTCCGACATTACTCACCATTTGAAGTCATAAGTTCACACAGGTGTCCTTACAGACAACATTTCTGTCACTTTTATAATTTCAAAGACATAAAACTTTTAAACAAAACTTTTTTATATACATATTCTACTTGAAAAGTGTCTCTATGCTATCTTTATTTAAAATAAAACGCAATAACATTCAGTGACTGAGGTATCCAAATACATTTTGAGGCTGTATGAACGAAATTTAACGGCTTTTTATCTTGTATTTGGATGTATTTTCTCACCTGTGTGGATCAGGAACATTAAGGATGGCTGAAGGTCGTCATATATTTCTCTGTATTTTGAGAAGACAACACAGAAAAGCTCGAATCAGGAATGTGAAGACACACGGCAACCAATGAGACGACGCGATGTTGAGGCGTCTGCGGTTACCAAGATACTCAAAAGTAAACACACGCGCCAGGATGGTGAGCTCGAGTTTCGCTTTTTCCACTCATCTTGGGACATTATCACAAATTAAAGTCACAACAAGCGTTGCAATAAAATGGCATTATTGTTTACATAAGTAATCATTTTAAAAGTGTACGAAAAACGAGAATATAATGTAAAAATTCATTTAAAAAAAAGATTCTGTCTATGAAAATGACACGCAGTAAGCAGTTCAACTCTAAAAGTGCTCGTAAAAACATTTTTGCATAAAGTGCTGCCACAATTTACAGATGTTTTTATGAGAAACGTGTACACAGACATTCCTTGTTTGCCTTTTATGAGCTGAGGTTTAGTGCCACATTTGAATAATAGTTTCAGAAAACAGTCAGACTCTGTATAGCTTTTGTTATACCAGAAACAAAAATAGACCTCAGAGTACAAACTATTACATTGAACATTGTGTGCAGTTACATAAGAATCTTATCATTTGATCTGAGTTTAGTCATAGCTATATTACATATTATAGTTATATTTCCTGAGCTTTTTGGACAAGCTTTGAAGATCTTACATTTGAGAATTTTTACACCACCATAAATTCAAACAAGGACAAGAAATGTGACCATGATGTATACATCTTTTTATTTCAATATATATATTTTTGCATATTACAGTAATGAGAATGACATTGCATTGCAGTAATGAGATTTGAAGGTGAAAATCTGCTTGATTTTCATAAAGAAATTAAAAAAATTGATTCTGGATGTGATGTATTANTTACAGATGTTTTTATGAGCAACGTGTACACAGACATTCCTTGTTTGCCTTTTATGAGCTGAGGTTTAGTGCCACATTTGAATAATAGTTTCAGAAAACAGAGACTCTGTATAGCTTTTGTTATACCAGAAACAAAAATAGACCTCAAACTATTACATTGAACATTGTGTGCAGTTACATAAGAATCTTATCATTTGATCTGAGTTTAGTCATAGCTATATTACATATTATAGTTATATTTCCTGAGCTTTTTGGACAAGCTTTGAAGATCTTACATTTGAGAATTTTTACACCACCATAAATTCAAACAAGGACAAGAAATGTGACCATGATGTATACATCTTTTTATTTCAATATATATATTTTTGCATATTACAGTAATGAGAATGACATTGCATTGCAGTAATGAGATTTGAAGGTGAAAATCTGCTTGATTTTCATAAAGAAATTAAAAAAAATTATTCTGGATGTGATGTATTAATGATTAATGATGTATTATACACAAAGATGCATATCACACAAATACTGGATGAACAGCACTTCTTTAATGAAATAAGGATTTACCAACATTATATCTTTCCACACCATGACATATGAGGGACTCACAAATGATGTGACTGAAACTGTCAACGGAAATGTAAGTGTGACTTCCTTTACAGATCATCCATCAACAATGAATAACCGCTGAAGAATGACATTTAATAGCCTAATAAAACTTTAACTAAAGTGTCTGCAGAGGCACTAAATTTATAGCACTCAGAGAATAGTAGCTATAAAATATTTCAATAGATAAAAAACAAAGGAATTCCCTACCAATGGTGGACAATCGTGATGTTTTTTTTTTCTTTTTTCAATTTTTTTCAAGTACATTTTCCAAGTAGCCTATCTATAGAAGCTTGTCTCCGCCACTGAATAAAAAATAAAAAAGGTAATTGCTACTTTTTATCTAACAGTTCTGACTGTTTTTCTAGCAATTGCAAGTTTATATATCACAAGTTTATATATCACAATTCTGACTTTAAAACTTGCAATTGCGTGATATAAAGTCAGAATTGCGAAATATAAACTCACAATTGCATGTTTTAAAGTCAAAATTGCGAAATATAAACTTGCAATTGCATGTAATAAAGTCAAAATTGCGAAATATAAACTCGC
>RJVU01041091.1:0-15189 GCA_003731715.1 Anabarilius grahami
TTGGTTGTGCGGGCGTGGGCGCGGCATTGCGTGCATTTAGAGCAGGAGTTTCATTCAAGATAAAGCAACGCTGATGATCGCATCACTTAAACTTGTCAATTAATATCATCCTTTACAGGTAACGAATGTATTAAATGCACACCATCATTGTTTTAGATCTTCATAAGAAGGACTGTTAACGGTATTGTTTCCTATACGAGACTGAGTCTGTAAACTGTTTATAGTGTTAACGATCTGTGCTGCGCACATTGTTAGCAAATGTGGTGTGATTAGCGCGCGCGCTGCGAGTTATGCAGAGATGAAATGCGGAGATAAAGTACCGAGTATAGTGTTATTCTGCATGTTTTATGTTTTCCTTTTATTCATTAATTCTGTGTTATGAGTTTATTTCGTTCTGTTTCACTGATAGTGAGTATGTATGTGACGTCATGAGTATGTAGTCGAGTGAACTTGGATGTACATCAATGGCATGAATGGAATTTGAGTGTTTACATGAACAGCATGTAAACAAACGGTGAAATAAAAGCCTCTAATGTACGAGACCGGTCTGAGAGACCTCCAGCTCACAGCGGGGACTCTGAGCAGGACTGGCCGAGCGACGAGCTAGCGGCCGGGGCAGGCGCCTGCTGGCTGTCGCCTCACTTCATGGAGCTTCTCAACTCCGAAAACTTTGAAGCAAATTGTCAATTCGGCATCAATTTTCACAAGACTGCCTATATTCGAAATCTAAACAGTTCTTTTCTCGCCTAAAACGTTCTCATAAGTGAATTTAGTGATGAATAAGATGGCGAAAATTGTCCTGTTGTTGGTCTGTCTAATATTATGACTGGCTGTTTTTTCGCGCCGTTATTCGTGTTCTAGGTCAGTGGTCACGCCTCTTTCTCTCACTCGGCACGGCAGTCGCTGGAGCCTGCAGGAGCTTGACAGCTCAACAATGGCCCTGCCAACTTTATCATCAGATGAGCTGATCCAAACATTAAGAAAATTTGGTTTAACTATGACAGAAGTTGAAGCACAGAAATTCAGAGGTGAGTAATACTGTCGTTAGCTAAAGTTACATTTAAGTGACACTTGCGGCCCGCTGATTAAAGTTGGCTGCACGTTAGCTACAGTTAGATCGAACTAACATTATATCGGGACTTATTTTTAAGTTACCACTAACGTTCGTTACATGTAGCTAATTGTAAAGAAAAAAGCATAACGTTAGCTGACCTTAGCTAACGTTTGCCAGCTAGCTTAGAGTTAGCTACAGCTATCATTAGCCAGCTCGAGTTCTTCATACAGCCAACGTACTCGACTGAAAAGTTGAGTTAAAGTTAAGTTGATGCCCAAATAGTGCTGCAGCTATGTAGATAATCAATTATATAAGTGTTTAGTGTACGGGTATTGTATATTTATAAGTTGAAGATGTTGGATGATGTTCGATTCCATTTGTGCACGTGGAACACAGTTTAACGTTAGAAGATGGCGGCTATGTTGCGTACGTTAGAATAGACTAGTTGCACGTGGCCGCCATTTTGGATTTCGGATCAGCGAGTGAACATTCACATGTTTGACCTGTGATAATATTGTTTGAGCAATTGATGTAAGTAAAAATGCATGCAGAATTGAGAAAATAGTATTTATGAAGATAACTTGTAGGCTATCACAGGTCAAACATGTGAATGTTCACGGTGCATTTTATGCAAACAACTCTAATTGTAGTTGTAACTCTATATTTACAGTAAGCATAATTGTCATTGCGTATGTGTATGCAGCATGAGTCAAATACAATCTTCTGTTCGTGAACAGTTGTATTTCATTCATNGGGGCAGGCGCCTGCTGGCTGTCGCCTCACTTCATGGAGCTTCTCAACTCCGAAAACTTTGAAGCAAATTGTCAATTCGGCATCAATTTTCACAAGACAACCATAAAAGATACATTTCGGCTTTCTCCGGCTCCCTGCACCGGGCGTAATGCGAAACCGGAAGTGTCTAACCGCACACTCGCTGATCCGAAATCCAAAATGGCGGCCATGTGCAACTAGTCTATTCCCGGGTCTTCTCTACAGCAGTGTTTCTCAAACATTTTTCAACATTGTATCTTACCTCCTTTGAATTGCTTTTTTAAGCCAAGTATCCCCTAACCAGTGCAAAACATTTTTGGTAGAACTTTTTTTTTTAATGTATATATATAAAGAGGAAGAATACAGCCCCGATATTTACTGAACAGCCTTTTTAAACAAAAAACATTTAAATGCTATATTTCAAATGTATAATCCATCACCTAATTCATTCATTATTATAGTATAATTATTGTAGGAATTATGCATGATATATTTTTTAATTAGTATTTTTGCAAAAAAATTCACGTACTCCAAAGTATCCCTAGGGGTACCCTGGTACACGTACCAATATTTGAGAAACACTGCTCTACGGTACAAATGAAATCTGTGGGAATTTCTGAAATGTGGACAACCAGTTACTGTGTATATACCCATAATGCATGAGTAATGATCAAATTCAAATGTGCTATTTATTCCATAGAAAATGAAGTGGATGGAGAGACGGTACACCTGGGCTTAACTGACTCAATGCTAGACCATCTATTTAAAGGCTCGTTCAAAAAGCAGGCCAAGTTCCTTCAAATAGTACGACAGATGCAAGAGCCTGGACATGGAGAGGCCTGTCCCACTCAAAGCAACACACAACCCAACATGGGTAGAGGCTGTCCCGTAACGGCTACTCACAGCACAGGTAGCCCTAGGTCTCCCACCTTCCTTACACCTTGTTACCCTCTCATTTATTATCTTGCACAGATGGGCGAACGCGAAATATGCTTGATGCTAGATTTGGGATAACCTATATGCAAAGTTCTCTAAACATCACCATAATTTTGAGGCAAAGGAGGACGAAAAGTGCCACCATTGCGCATATGCTTCAGTTATTGTGTGTGAGAGAGATCTCAGGACTGGTGGGAGCATACTGGCTTTAAATATTGGCTTTAACGAGGAGCAGTGGGTCCGAAATTTTGTTGTCTACTGTACAACAATATGTTGCGTCAACGTTTGTTCACATTCCTCTCTTTCGACGACACAACGTTTCGTCGGGTCATCCGTCCCTTTCTCTCGTCATTAAACCGCGGAGACGTCGCCTAATGCCTCAGAGAATCCGATCTGCCTGTTTACATGACAGTCACATTGGCACATATCCGATTTATTTCCACATATTAATGAGGCCTGAAACCGATCTCGATATATCCGAATGCATGCGTTTTCTTCCTGTTTACACTGTCATAGAACACATCCGATCTGTGTCACATGTGAGCAAAAAATCTGAATTTGGTCACATTTCACTGACAGTGTAAACGAGGGACGCCCTCTAATTTTACTGTCACCTTCCTCAGGGATGATTTAAGTTGTTCAGTTCTATATTTGAAGTTTCCAGGTCTAGTAATCTGGGGGATTATAAATGCTGCTGCTAGTGTTGTCAAAAGTACCGGTACTTCGGTACCAAGTCGGTACTGAAATTTTGAAAATGTGACGATACCCGCATTTCTGTAGTACCGGTAGTACCGAGATTCCGGGTATATTCGGTACCCACTGATAGGGCTGTGGCAGTATTTACGTGAATATGACGAGTGAAGCACAAAGCTTTGTTTACAAAAGAAATAATAGGTTAGCAATTAAATGTGACATCGCAGCCATGGAAACATTTTGGTTCATGCCAAATGAGAGGTAGGCCTACGTGAGTCCATACATTTAAGCTTTGTATTCTGTTTTGCGAATCTCGATCATGGTCACCTGATTAGCAGAGAATTTATCAATATTCCATTAGTTATTCCACTAAACATGGAATCTCTGTTTCTTTTCCCAAATCTTCACTCACGCAGGGGATTATAAACGTTTCTTTCTTTCGCATTTAGGCCTATTTTAAGCTATTCGCATACTTTACTGTAGTAAAGTAGAAAAAACACCGTAGGACAGAAACCTTTTTGCTTGCACGTCAATTTCTATTTAACACAGTTTGTGCTTGTTATTAGACTTTATTAGGCGCGTCAAGTTTATTTGTATATAGCGCGTTTCACACAGGCTTTTTTTTATATTTCAAAATTTATTTCATTGAGGTCGCCTATATATATACACACACAAACATACACACACTCCAAATCATATTTAATGTTTTTAAAATAGGCTATATAAAATAAAATAGTTCCAACAGATTTTGCTGTGGTACCGAAATTGGTACCGAGAACCGTAAAGTTTTCATGGTATCGGTACCGACTACTGGAATTTTGGTACCATGACAACACTAGCTGCTGCTAATGTTTCAAGTTCTTCATACAAGTTTACCAGATAGATTATTATATGTAGGCTTAATATTGTAGGCTAAGTCTACCCATATAGATTTTTATTTAAAATTTATTTTATGTTGCTTAATGTTTCACATGCAACAGGTGAGCCAGTGCACAATTATTCTTTATGTATTTTAATTTTCTGTGCATTATTTATTTTGTTAAACTACATAAATGCCATTATTTGTACCGTATCCCAACTGTTACAATAAAACATCAATTGAGCAATATAACATGCATTTTTATTCAGTAGCCTATATAAGCAATATTTTGCTTTTTATGTTAGACACTATTGATACCGTGAGAAATTTACATTATCAGGAAAATAGCCGCTTATCAGTTAATCGTTAATCGATTGATAAGGTCAATCAATTAATGATTAATGAGTTAATCGATAATTTGCATCCCTAGTCAGAATATTACATTTTACCAAAAAAAAAAAATAATTAGCACATGCAGAAACTAAGAAATTGTCCGATAAATATATTTATTTTGTTAAGGAAAAATGACATGTTTGAATGTTCTACCTCAGATTTGTGAAATGTTCTCCTGTTTGGCAAGTGTTTGTCATGATATGTTCTGACAATAAAGAGTAGTTTAAAACCACAGTTAACCCTCTGGTTTCTACAACTTTCACTTAGGAGCAAAAATCTGCCTTTAAATTTGAAAGAAATAAAGATTTGACTTTTATCGTGATATTTTTTTTTTGGCCATATTGCCCAGCCCTAATGGAAAGGTGATTTATGAAGTAGTGTTGTCACAATACCAAAATTGTGACTTCGATACAAAACCAGACTAAAATACCTCAATACCTATACTGAACCGATACCATGGGGAAAAAAAGCTAAAACAGTAGAAATAATTGAAAAATATGACAGAACTTACAATTCATTGTTTTATAAATTTATTAAAAAAGAAATTCTTCTTTTTGACCATTCCTTCCCCTTTAGAAAATAAATTAATAATAATTACATGCCATTGACATTATTATCAGTCATGTTAACATTTGCTAACTTTTAACAATTCTGGTTGGGATGACCAAAATCTTATTTCATGAAACGAGTTATTTAATATTTTTTAAATGTAATTTTATAATTACAATATAGATATTTAATTGAATTGTATCTTTGCTATATGAAGGCAATATAATTATTTATTCTTACAGAGGACATGGACACAGAGGAGATGCACACCATTACATTTCAAGTGCTAGATGTTGATGCTGCTACGAGGCAAGTGTTGAGTTTCATTCAACTGCAACACCAACTCCCTTTTATTAAGCTCTCATACTTACCTGTTTTAAAGAAATCGAAACAAATCATTGTACTTTACGGTGGCCATGAGGGCCTCTCGGCTACCGCAGTACTTACTATAACGAACTAACAGACGTAAATTGTCTTTATTTTTTCTTGTAAAACTAGTTCTCAGTCCTTTGGGAGACTGCCCGATGTTTATGTCCTCCCATCATTCCCTAAAGAGCTTCAAGCAAAGCTGGATGCCAAAGAGGAGGTCCAGAGAGTTCCACAATACAGGCACAAAATAATACGAGTATTGCATGAGACTGTTGCCATGTATACTATGTAAGTACTACTGGCTGTATTCTTTGTCCCGTGTGTGTGTTGTGTGTCTTGTCTTTTGTTTCTTGCTGCTCATTCCGTCTTTTGTTGGCACTGTTTCTGCTGGATGCTCTGACTTGTCCATTCACCAATCCAATCCAGATGCTATATCTATCACTAATCATCGTCTTAGGTCCACCTCTTATCTTCGGTAGATAAGCTATTGTTTATTCTCCTTCTCTCACTTGGCATAATAACATTTTTACCACAGCTAGCGAGCCATGATTTAAAGCTGCACATTTTAAGGTCATAACATTGTTTGTCAGTTTTAATGGGAAGAGGGGAGCTGCATACAAATCTCCTATCATAATGCATTGAGATTTGCACCACACCTTTAGATGTAATGTGCACTCACTTGGTGCTTCCAAGGTTCTGGTGCAGGTTAGACAGGTGTCCCTGTATTCTGCATTCCCATAGCTTGTAATTATGATTGGCGACAGGTTCAGTGTCAATTCTGCATTTACTTTTACTTGTTTCTGTTCTATGGTAGGTATCCCACTCACGCAGAGTATGTCAAGGTAGCCCAGGCATTAATCCGGAAATACCCATTCCTAAAGGATGTTACGGGAAATGGCTATGTAAGTAGCTTTGCTTAATTTACTCCATGATAAATATTAAACCATGTGAATGAGCCCTGATAGTCATTGTTGTCTAGCTAGCTTTGTTGTAGTTCTATCCTTCATCCTAATAGGTGTGTATTAAGTCTCTGAAGTGACAATGGAAGCGTCCATATGCCAATCGACCGTTTCCCAGTTTATAGGAGCAATGTGACCACTCACCTGCAGCAGGTCACTGAATGAAAGCACAAATGTTTACCTCAAAGCTTCCTCCAGACCTCCACCAATGAGGTGGGATAATTAATTAGTTAATATCCAGTCAATTGTACAATTGATTAATCAGGTCTGCCCTGGTCACTTATTCCAATAGTATTGGACAGGAAATGGTAGATGCAGTTTTACTTTCAGGAAGTAGTGGAGCTGGTGAATATAGCCTATAGGCTACTGTATATGGACACACATTTGTGCCTTGATTCCGCGACCTGCTGCAGGTGAGTGGTCATATTGCACAACTGTGAAATGGTTGTTTGGCGTATGGACGCTTCCATTGTAACTCCTGAGACCTAATACACATGTATAAGGATGAAGCAAGGGACTAGCTTTGTTCATCCAAAGTGAGTGGTTTTGTTGAAGAGTAATTTGGATTTCTTTTGTTGAAATAAGCATACCTGGCACATGTCGCTAAAACGCAAATTCAAGACTGAACGTGCTCCGCTTGTCCAAAATGATGAAGTGAAACTGATCAAAGAGAAGTTTGCCCATGGAACGAAGTCCAAGCTACCTGACGCTGAGAGTCCAAACACCTCTCTGAGAACCAAGCCACGATCAGTGAGTTGGATTTAAACAATTTTTGTTGTTTGATTGTCAAACAAGGGGGGTGGGGAGTTGATTAGTCACATGTGCACACAAGCCGTGGTAAGGGTCGAACTGTAGGGTCGTATCCTTACCTAATCTCTTGTCTCAGCTAGGGCTGTCGCGGTGAAGGATTTTCCCTTGCGGTAATTTTGAGTGGCTCAATAGCGCGATATGCGGTTTTATCGACATTTATTTGTTTGATTTATGTCTGATTTATTTATTTGTTGCTATATAAATAAGTGTTACGATGTGGTCAGCATGCACAAAAATGAGTACATTTTCAGTAATGTAACTGAAACTAAACAGTGTCTATCTGCGCATTGAAAGGCTCACTCAGCGTGCAGTTACAGTGGGAACAGACTGTCTTTGAATGAGTCATTATAACCGTTCGTTCAATGAACACGTTCAAAAATGCTGATTCATTTAAAGATGGTGATGAAACAAGGTGTTACTTATTTTTAACTTTGAGCTCCACTTTTCAAGGCTCAGCTGACCGCGTCACATGGGTAACGTTGAAGTTGATGCGATTCAATGCGTGACTCTGATTTTTGTTTCCCGTGGCTTCCTCACGCTGTGGAATGCTGACCAGCACTGTCACTGATGACAGGGACATATTCGACATATTTCGCTTTCCTTGGACACAGCAACCTTTTCACGAATCTATATGACTTTACCTCAAAGACAGACGCAGGTAATCCCACGCAATCCGTCGATCACTGTCTGTTTAGGCTTCAGTGCAAATCCACGAAGCCTCTGTACAAATCACCATGATAAAAACAGTCTCGTTATCATTATTAACTTATTTAACATTCAATGTACGTGCACAAAATTCAAAACATCCAAAACAGTTTCTTTATTCCTCTGCGGTTGGCTTGTCAATAGCGCGGTACTACAATATTGCGGTTATCGCGACAGCCCTAGTCTCAGCTAAACATACCCCCCTCCTCCCTGTCTCTTTCTTTCACTCACCCTCTCTTTCTCCCTCCCTCTCTTAGAATACAGAATAGTCAGATCTCTCAGTCTCTGTCCCACTCTCCCCTGGGCTGATCCTTTTTTTATTTTTCTGTTCTGTTACTATTTTGGTCAATAGGAGCTTGATGTTCTTGGGGAAGATGCATCTTCAATTGCTGGTCACGTTAAGATTCTACAAACACAATACAGCAAGGCGCAGCCAGACACTGCGATTGTACGCAACCTAATGCAGAGAACTTTAGCATGGAGGCAAAAGGAGATCGCAGAAGGAATGAGTGTTGAGGACACGGTGAAGAAATATCCCTTCTTAAAGACACCCTCAGGAGTAAGTGTTAAAAGTTAGATGTACCCTAGAACAACATCGGGCTGAACAACTAGACCTTTACAAAAACATGTACATAAGTCTGGATTTTGTAAACATGGTTTGTTTAAACAGAGCTAGTATAGTCTAGAATTATACTCCACTTCGCATTCTCACAACTCCCCATAGCGTGTTAAAATACTCTGTAATCCCCTTTCCCTCATGGTCAGGTGCTTAATTGTCTGTCTTTCTGCAGCTGTTGGAGGAGGTGGGTCGTATCCACTCCACAGCGAGCATTAGCTTCACTGATGGCTTTAACCAGATTGTTCCCAAAGTGCTTGCCCTGGCTCAAGGAAAATCTCCACTAGCCAAACAGTACTTGGAGGCAAGAGAAGAAGCGCTCACAGAGGATCTACCAGGTACTTACAAAAAGCTTATTATGAGTGTACTCTCACAAATCAGTAGACAATCAAAGTGCATTCTGAGATGATAATCAGATTTTGTGTGTATAAGCTACTGGATGCCTAAAATTTCCTTCAGGATGAATAAAGTATCTATTTTTCTTGATACTCTTCTAGGAATGGACTTCAGAGCGGCACTAATCCTCCTGCCAATCATTTTTAAAGAGAGTGTGGATCATCACATTATGATGGGAGAGGTATGCATCTCTAGCACTCTAGTGTTTTTATTTTTTGTGGTGGTGGTTTTTTTTTTTTTGACCAAACATATGTTTGCATCCCTGTCTACTTTGCTGTATCCTTCAGGGTGAACACAACACACCATACCCAATTGTCCAGGTGACCCAAGAAGACTGGAAGTCCACATTTGAGGGACGAAGCTCCTGTTCCCTGAAGGTAGACAGGGTTGAGGTGTGTGAAGGCATGAAGGTAGAGGAAGCCATGATCTCCTCGTTTTTTTCATATTTTGTTTTCAATCTTGAATACCAACCCAAAAACAAGAACACTCTGACCTTCCTCCAGCGATGTATTGCGAAAATTAATGTGAAGGGAGACCGGCCTCTGCCGACGACTGTAACCAGAGTTATAAACCTCCTCTTCTAAATGCCTCGTTTACACCCTCGTTTACACCAGTGCCCTAAGTGCCAAAGAAAAACTTTCACTCTCATGAAGTTGGTCCAACATGTGGGACTAACTCATGCCCATGAGGCAGGCTTTCTGATCACATGTGGACTCAATGACTGCCAATCCACTTTTTCCAGTTACCCATCTTTCAGATGTCATGTTTATAGAAAACATAGAGCTTGCATTTTACCTGCTAGTGAGGAGCCTGCTAGTGAAAACCCTGCTTCTGAAGATGAACATGAGCGTGTTATGTGTGATGATGCAGATGTTCAAACCCCCCCTTGTATGGATACACTTTTATATAACTTTAAAAATAATCTTTGTAGCTTCATCCTAAAATGCAGGGAAAAAAACAATTTACCAGAATCAGTTCAGCAAGAAATTCTTAGTGATGTAAACTTTCTATTTTGTTTTTTTAAGGAGAATTACGATGAATGTTTATCTTATCATCTTAAAGAAAATGGTTTTGATGTCAAAGGATGTCCTGAACTTCAGCAGGTTTTACAGTCCAATGATTTTTTTGAGGAAGCATCAAAAGAGTTCTCTTCTCAGTTCAAACTGAAAGAATACTGTAAGTCAATGTTAGACTTGACTGAACCAGTTCAATACACTTTAAGAGGGTCTGCAGGACATAAAATAGGTAGCTTCTCCTATGTTCCCATTTCTGATGTTTTAAAAAAATATTGTTCTCATGAGGATGTATGGGATGACATAGTCTCTGTAAATATTGAAGATGAACAGGTCTTAACTGACTTTTGTGATGGATTGTACTATAAAGAGCATCCTTTCTTTAGAGAAAATCCAAATGCATTACGACTGCATTTTTATGAGGATGAATTTGAGGTAGTAAATCCTTTGGGATCAAAGAAAACAAAACACAAACTGTGCGCCTTCTACTACACTGTAGGTAATGTACATGGAAGGTACAGGTCTCAAGTGAAGCATATTCATTTAGCATTACTGGTGCGCTATTCCTATTTAAAGGAGTGTGGCTTAGAAGTTATCCTAAAGCCACTGCTAGATGATCTTAAAGTGCTCTCAACAGATGGGTTCACCCTCACTGTTGGTGGGGTTGAGCAGAATGTCCATGCAGCCCTAACTACCATTTCAGGTGATAACCTTTCAGCTCACATGATTGGAGGATACAGTATGTCATTTAACTCAGGAAGAGTTTGTAGACATTGTATGGGAACATACACAGATATAAAAGAGAAATTTCAGGAAGATAGTTATGTTTTAAGAACATCTGACGTTCACCGGTATCACCTGGAATGTATCCAGCAAAATCCTGACAGTAAAGTAACATATGGGGTACGGTGTAGTTGTCCATTTAATGTGCTTCCTTATTTTGATGTTACTAAGTCCTTACCTCCAGACATAATGCATGACATGTTAGAGGGTGTCATACCTTTAGTTTTGAAACTTGTCCTGTGCCAAGCTCATAAAGAGAAACATATTAGCATACAAGAGGTGAACGAAGAGCTACAGAGAATGACAATAGGTCAAAATGATAGAGCAAATAAGCCAGTACAGTTGTCTGAAAGATTACTACAAAAAGGAGGCATTGTGGGCTCGGCATCTCAGAAATGGTGCCTTTTTAGACTTATTCCTTTTTTGATCGCACATCGTATACCTCCTGAGTGTCAATATTGGCGTGTGTACCTGTTGTGCCGAGAAATTGTAGATATTGTTCTAGCTCCAACGGTGAGAAGAGAGAACCTTCCTCTTTTAGATGTACTTGTGCAAGAATTTTTGACAGAGTTGAAAGCTGTATTTGGAAATGTTATTACACCGAAGTGCCATTATTTAATTCATTATTCTAGATTAATTTCAATGTTTGGGCCTCTTCGTTCTCTCTGGTGCATGAGGTTTGAAGGCAAACACCAATATTTTAAGAATATTGCAAGTAATTGTCGTAATTTCATTAATATAGCTTCCACTCTGAGCAACCGTCACCAGTTAAAACAATGCTGGGAGTTTTCTTCAAATAATTTCTTAGATGATTTTGAGAAGGTACCAAGAAGCAGTACTAGCACTCCATTTTGTTCTTTACCACTTACTCTCCAGTGTGCTCTAGAGCAATATTTCACTGATGTTTCTTTTAGTGAAGATAAAGTTATTCAACGTGTTTCAGAAGTAACCGTTAACAATGTCAAGTATGCCACACAAGATGTTTTTGTTTTGGATGTGTTGCATGGTGAGAGAATTCCTCTTTTTTTCCAAATGAAATACATTTTTAATGTGGACACTACATGGGTTCTTTGTGGTAAACTGATATTTCCAAAGTATTTTAGCCAGCACTTTTATGCTTATTCAGTCAAATTTGACCTGGAATGGACTGTGATACAGCCTGGGGCAGAGCTAGATTTTAATGCCCTTGATATATATACAGTTGATGGTGATATCTTTGTGGCAATGAAATACTGTGTGTAAGAATATTTGTAAAAAATTGAGGGGAAGGATAGAGGGTGATCTGAAACCTACACGCATGCAGATGTGGTACTTGGAGATCTGTATTTGTGGCAATGAAATACTGTGCAAGAATAGTTAATTACACTTTCAGATTGTACAAATATTTTAGCACTTTTGTGAATCGACGAATCTTTTGATGTTGCCTTTCTCTTTAAAGGATTAGTTCACCCCAAAATGAAAATTTCCTAATACACTGCTCAAAAAAAATATAGGGAACACTTAAACAACACAATGTAACTCCAAGTCAATCACACTTCTGTGAAATCAAACTGCCCACTTAGGAAGCAACACTGATTGACAATCAATTTCACATGCTGTTGGGCAAACGGAATAGACAACAGGTGGAAATTATAGGCAATTAGCAAGACACCCCCAATAAAGGAGTGGTTCTGCAGGTGGTGACCACAGACCACTTCTCAGTTCCTATGCTTCCTGGCTGATGTTTTGGTCACTTTTGAATGCTGGCGGTGCTTTCACTCTAGTGGTAGCATGAGACCGAGTCTACAACCCACACAAGTGGCTCAGGTAGTGCAGCTCATCCAGGATGGCACATCAATGCGAGCTGTGGCAAGAAGGTTTGCTGTGTCTGTCAGCGTAGTGTCCAGAGCATGGAGGCGCTACCTGGAGACAGGCCAGTACATCAGGAGATGTGGAGGAGGCCGTAGGAGGGCAACAACCCAGCAGCAGGACCACTACCTCCACCTTTGTGCAAGGAGGAGCACTGCCAGAGCCCTGCAAAATGACCTCCAGCAGGCCACAAATGTGCCTGTGTCTGCTCAAATGGTCAGAAACCGACTTCATGAGGGTGGTATGAGGGCCCAACGTCCACAGGTGGGGGTTGTGCTTACAGCCCAACACCGTGCAGGACGTTTGGCATTTGTCAGAGAACACCAAGATTGGCAAATTCGCCACTGGCGCCCTGTGCTCTTCATAGATGTTGTAGGCAGCAGAATGTTCTCCACGGCGTCTCCAGACTCTGTCACATGTGCGCCCTGTGCTCTTCACATATGAAGCAGGTTCACACTGAGCACATGTGACAGAGTCTGGAGACGCCGTGGAGAACATTCTGCTGCCTGCAACATCTGTGAAGAGCACAGGTGCTTTCACAGTGCTTTTTACAATTCGCCACTGGCGCCCTGTGCTCTTCACAGATGTTGCAGGCAGCAGAACGTTCTCCACGGCGTCTCCAGACTCTGTCACGTGCTTAGTGTGAACCTGCTTTCATCTATGAAGAGCACAGGGCGCCAGTGGCGAATTTGCCAATCTTGGTGTTCTCTGGCAAATGCCAAACTTTCTGCACGGTGTTGGGCTGTAAGCACAACCCTTACCTGTGGACGTCGGGCCCTCATACCACCCTCATGGAGTCTGTTTCTGACCATTTGAGCAGACACAGGCACATTTGTGGCCTGCTGGAGGTCATTTTGCAGGGCTCTGGCAGTGCTCCTCCTTGCACAAAGGTGGAGGTAGCGGTCCTGCTACTGGGTTGGTGCCCTCCTACGGCCTCCTCCACATCTCCTGATGTACTGGCCTGTCTCCAGGTAGCGCCTCCATGCTCTGGACACTACGCTGACAGACACAGCAAACCTTCTTGCCACAGCTCGCATTGATGTGCCATCCTGGATGAGCTGCACTACCTGAGCCACTTGTGTGGGTTGTAGACTCGGTCTCATGCTACCACTAGAGTGAAAGCACCGCCAGCATTCAAAAGTGACCAAAACATCAGCCAGGAAGCATAGGAACTGAGAAGTGGTCTGTGGTCACCACCTGCAGAACCACTCCTTTATTGGGGGTGTCTTGCTAATTGCCTATAATTTCCACCTGTTGTCTATTCCGTTTGCCCAACAGCATGTGAAATTGATTGTCAATCAGTGTTGCTTCCTAAGTGGGCAGTTTGATTTCACAGAAGTGTGATTGACTTGGAGTTACATTGTGTTGTTTAAGTGTTCCCTATATTTTTTTGAGCAGTGTAATTTACTCACCCCAATGCCATCCAAGATATCCATGTCTTTCTTTCCTCAGTGGGAGAGAAATTATGTTTTTTGAGGAAAACATTATGGATTTTTCTCGCATTGTATACAGTGGGGCGGTACTTCTGCCGGCGCCGGCGTGACCTTTCAACGTGATGTAGTTCCCTGTCCGTTTGTTGATCAGCTCAGTCCGAACTATTGAAGGTAAAAAGTATAAATTATAATTTTTTTTGAAAATGACCCATCGTTTCGCTAGAAAACAACCTCTTCTTCAGCTGTGATCGCGTACAGCCCGTTTAAACACTTTAAAGACTTTTGAAACTGCATTGATTTGGACTTAAAAACGATGGTAACCAATGAACTCTATTGTTAGAAGAAAAATCCAGAAATGTTTTCCTCAAAAAACATAATTTCTCTCCCACTGAGGAAAGAAAGACATGGATATCTTGGATGGCATTGGGTGAGTAAATTATTAGGAAATTTTCTTTTTGGGGTGAACTAATCCTTCAAGCATACAATGAACACTCACATTAGCTTTTACTCAATATAAAGTGTTATGTTATGTTATGTTATGTTATGTTACACTGCAGTAAGTAATGCATTCAAGTGATTCTCTATTAAAGTTGTTTAAATGTGAAAAACTGTTTATTAAAGTTTATTGCAAACGAAGATTGTGGTGTGCGGTCGTTATTCTCTTTCCAGTATTTTAATTTGTACAGTTTAACTTCTTTTAAATCATTGATTGTGGGAAAACAAAACATTGCTTTCTTTTGCTCTCAATCTTTTCTATTTATCAAGGACATTTTTGCCACTTTATAGGTACAATGGCATCGTCGCTGGGGTGGTACCCCTAACGAGAACAAATTGGTACCATCTAATGGGGTACATTTTTGTACCAGTGGATTAAGGTACAAATGTATTGCTAAGGTACCAAATTGTCTCTCAAAAGGTACAGTATAAAAGGGTACAACTCTGTACCTATGGTAAGGGTACCATTGCTGTACCTCGGGGGTACCACCCCAGCGATGAGCCATT
>RJVU01041091.1:15330-30746 GCA_003731715.1 Anabarilius grahami
CTGTTCTCATACTTTTCCCAATTTTATCATTAATTAGCAATATTAATTACATATGCCTTGTGGATAAAGATGATCTGATTTGAGAGACAGACAGACACACGGAGAGAGATACCTGAAGGATTCTCTCCACAGTCCTTCTGATGTGGTCACTGGATTTAACACCTTCCATCTCTCTTGTGGCCAGAATCCGGTTTACCATCTTCCAGTCAAGGATGTAATGCACTGTAACAGTGATGTAGTGTGTGTTGGTCCTTTCCTCTGTCCAAAGGTCTGTGGTTACAGCATGGTCTCTAGTCTGCATGAAAGGAAGAATTATATTTTTAATGGGCCACAAAATATCTTACATGTAAAAAAGATTACCAGTTTAGAATATGGAGATATTATGGCGTTTAAAAATTGTAAGGAAAATCTGGTGTATAGGGTTTAGAATCTATAGATTACAGACTACTGCGTGAGAGGTACAATTTATGTATAAAAATAGTGCAGAGTGACATACCTGACGGAGCTCCTCCATGACCAGCAGTTTTATTTTCTCATACTCCCCTTCTACGTGACGGGAAACTGTGCGTGCACATGGCAGTATGTCTTCCACCTGCACGTTACTTCCATATTTGGCTCCAATGTCGAGCAGCTCCTGTGCTACGTTGGTAAAGCCTTTCCCCTCTACCACAGCAAAGGGTCTGAGATCTTGGCTGCACATGCGAGCAATTTTGTCAGTCAGACGAGACTTGAAACCTGACGGCAATTTTTGCTTGATGAACGAAGCGATGCTTGGCTGATTCTTTCACGAATTTGCCTTGCAAGTGTGCCTCTTCAGACCGCTCGTCCCTGAATCACTTGCGTACCTGACTAAGACTAAGCATGTCTTACAAGCAGCGTACATCGTGCTATCACCGTCACATTCTACTCTCATAAACTTAATTCATATTTCAGACTTTCCGACCAGTTCTGTGAAACTAATAGACATGTCATTACTTCTGACTTTGCGCTGTAAATCATTTTTTGCCACATCGACTCCTCCGCGGCTGTTAGCTCCCTCCATCACTGCTCTTTGAATTCCGGCGGGAAGCCGTGACAAAAAGCACTGATGGCTTCTGGGACGGCTGGGTCGTGTAGTTATTTTTTAATTGCGTTACATTGTAGGCGTATTAAAAGGAAACTACAAAATGGTGCATTTACTTTTTTCTTTTTTTGTCGTCTTTGCTATTGGTTGATTCCCGCTCCCGTCTGCTCCCGTTAACCATTTATCCTGTACCGTCCAAATCCCGTGATTAATAGCAAAGATGACTCCCATCCTGCAGGAATCCCACGGGAATCCCGTGACCCGTGGGATTCCCGAAAAAATTTCAGCCTCTACTGCTGTCTACAAAAACATGAAGTACAGGGATAGAAGTTTGTGACTGTTCAACAAGAAAACATTATATTGCTCCCAAAATGTGAAAGCAAAACTGCAGTAACTGAAAACTGAAGTATGTGAAAATTATAATATACTTTGGCAAACAGGTAACTAAAAGGTCTAGTGTGTAACATTTATGGTGATCTATATTGGCAAGAATGGAATATATATATATATATATATTAATTATTAATAGTATTACTTTATGTACACACTTTATGTAGTTACTTTTTAAAAATAAATGAATTAATAAATAAAAAGTATAATAATATTATTACAATTTAAAATTAAAAAAGGAGTGTTAAAAATACATTTTATAGTACATTTAAAAATACAATGCTAATATTTACTTGTTTTCTTTTTTATATGGATTTTCAACATTTTCAAAACTAAAATCACCAAGCTTTTTTGGTGGGTTGCCAGGAAGTAAGTATACACTGCCAGTTATAGCACTGCCAAGTGAAGCGTGTCAGTGAATGTAACAGTTTTGCATTTTGCTCTGAAACGAGCATTCAGTTACAAAAGGAAATCTTATACAGTATTACAATTAGTCTATCTAAAATGGTGATTGTGAGAGGTGAGGGGAGCTGGTTGCAATCTACAACCTCACTACTAGATACCACTAAATTCTACAGACTGGACAATAAGAACAGAATTCAATGATTGAGCTTAACTGCTACAGCATTATATGCTAATTCTATGTATTTGTTGGTGGAGTAGGATGCATACAGTAGCTTGATTTCATCAATCTATTATATTATATAGTTATACCATTCTGGCGGTAGAGAGTTTGCTTCGCTGCCTCACACTAAGGTAAAGCCCCTCAATTGACTGCTGAAGTCCTCTGTGTGTGGTGCCTTGAGTGGCATGAGATGTATCTGGTGTCTCTGTAGAATTAATAGTGAAAACAAATTCACTGTTAAAACAATTAATAGTAGACTTACCTTCACATATCTTGTGGAAAGTGCCTGATGTAGAGAGAGACTTTTTTTGTGGTTCCACCCCATTGCATGCAAAGTAACCATGTCCACCCGTGCTGTTGAAAGCAAATAATGAGGTTATGATGCTTAATCTAATTATAAAAGTATGTAGGAATTTTGCAAACACTCTGATCACCTGCTTTGGACATATATTTGGTCGTCAGGGCACAACGTGACAGGTAGCTGTTCACTTGCTCCACCTCCTCTCTGGCTGTTGTTCCTGCTCCTTCCTGCTCCCACTCCATTTAATCTGTTAGTAAAGGGTGGAAGAAATTCAAATCAATTCAAGTCAATTTTATTTATATATCCCAATACCACAAATTGCCTCAAAGGGCTCTACAATCTGTACAAGAAATTGTTAAGCAAAAAGGCTACCTAGTATAGTGATTGTTAACATTACAAATGTACATATGATGCAAATATATTATACATACCTCACACTTTGTAGCATGGGCTCGAGCATGCATTATGCTGAGGAAGGGTTTCATTTCGGTGAGCTCCTGAAGGGCAGGAAGGACTCGAGCAGCTTTCTCCAAGTATGGCCAGTATTTGCAAGAAACATCCATTGCAAAGAATTTTGCCTTGGCTGGCATGAGCTCCTTCTGAAGATACAGGGGGTAGGCAAATATCTCCCCCCTGTACATATTAAGGGCTTTCAGAAGGAACCCATGGCGACACACAGCAACCTCCATCCCCTCTTCATCCAATTTGGAAGCCCTCCTTGAAGTCTCCCTAGCTGCTGTCCACTGGGAGTCCCCACATGTGCCTCTTCCCTGTGTCTATGACACACATAACAAACACAACAAATCAAATAAAAGCAATGGTGTCTTACCATATATAGCATTTATTCTCTCAATTAGATTTTAGAGTAGTTGGTAGGCAGAAGTAGTTGAAGTGAGGAGGAAATCATATGGTTATTTTTGTAACAACTATTTTGTCAAGTTAAGATTAAAACTTGCATTTCTCACTGCTTTCTGTATGGTGTCGACAAATGTAGACATCGCACTGTCTTCAGCCACAAAGAGCCCTTCAAAAAAACCAGGATCATCAGAGCTGGGGAAGAAAGACAAATAGAGAATCCATCCATTACATATATAAAGTAAATAAATAAATCAATAAAAAGACAAACAAAAACCACCTTGCGTTTCGTTGAAAGTGATATAGCTTTCTGTTCCCATCGGCGGAAACAGCCAACATTTCCGGCGTCAGGAGGTCCAGTGTATACAGCATTGAATTGCTGACAGAGGCTGGCCAATATCCACTCCTAAGGAGGTCCTTCGAATCAGGAGTCCACTGCTGCTGGCATGTTTGACATTTATATAGTGGCTGATGCAAGTCAAAACGCCCTTGAAACAAAAAAGTTAATTTAAAAAATAATAAATACACATTTACCACATACTTTATTTTACAACAGTTAGTTCATTCTGCACATTGTGAATGGTTGAGAGACATTGCTTAAGTTCCTATAATCCCAGTATATCTTGAGAAGTCTCACACCAACATTGTTTACATTTGTCTAATTCACCAAATTCCAAACAGCTGTGTCAATTGGACTTCATCCTGGAAGCATGCAAAGGATGTTACTGCTTTGCAACAGCTAACTATTTTTTTGTTTGCAGAGGACAAAAATAAAAAGATGTCTGTCTTTGTTCCGGTTAATGTCAATACCATGGGTGTTGACGGGCACAATGTCACAGCACACCAGAGTGAAAAACATCAAATCTAAAATAGAAATCTAAATAGTGTATTGTTTTTACCATTGATGGTAATCAAAATCACTGGTTTGCCTGGTAATACAGTGAAGTTTGTGCCTTGAGCAGTCTGGCACCTTCACAGTTGGAAAAATGCAAGCTGGCAAAAAGAATGAAAACCACTAATTTAGATGATCTGTAACTGGCTGCTGACACACATGAACAGCAAAATTAGGACTTTCATGAGAACTTACCTTGCTCATGGGTGCAATATCCACCATCTAAACAGCAAAAATTAACAAATTACAGTAAATGAAAAATAGAAACTACTATACTAACTATATACAACATTTAGATTTATACTATATTTTATATATTCTATATTTCTAATTACATACTATAACTATATATAATAACTACCATAATAACAATATGCTTACTACATACTACAATATGCTTACTAACTCTAGATAACTACACTATGGATTGTAGCAGAGGTCACAGATTAGAATGCCGTGCCTTTTGCAAACAGGATTTTGGCATTTCTTGCAAACCGAAGTTATCTTGACATCCCTCGGGAGACATCTTGGGCATCTTTTCCTCTTGGTTGAGGAAGCACCAGCCTCAGAGGGGTCTGCCATGGAGGGACCTGCTCCTGAGGGCCGAGCCGTGAAGGGACCTGGACTGGAAGGGAGAGTCGTGGCAGGGTCTGCTGTGGAGGATTGAGCCGTGGAGGGACCTGCCTTGGATCGGTCTGCCGTGGAGGGACCTTCTCCGGAGGGGCGAGCCGTGGAGGGGTCTGCTCTGTAGGGGGGAGCTGTGGAGGGGTCTGCTCTGTAGGGGGGAGCTGTGGAGAGGTCTGCAGTGGAGGGGCCAGCTGTGGATGGACCAGCTGCTTCATCTTCATCCTGCATTTTTCTCATGTAAATCAGAGAGGCTTGTGTGCGTGGGCCATACTGCCTTGATTTTACATAGGGGGTAACTAGTGCCCTCCCTAGCTCCTGCAGAAAATATCTCCTCCTGAAGTTTGGGGCTCTTTGTTTCCACGTGGGATGAATTTCCCTCCACACCACGAAAGCATTATAGGCCGACACATCAAGCATGTTATAGAACAGTGCCATCGGCCAGCGCGCTGCCCTCCTCCTGCATGAATATGTTGCAACATTCTGGAATATTGCACACACATACAAAAACATTCATACACACATACAACATACACAAATACATTCATCAAGTGACAGTTAAATTCACTTTATATGCTAATTAGCTAAGAATAGAAGTTAACAATCACAATAATAATAATAATAATAACAAATACAAAGTAGCAAATACCTTGTCAAGAGCGTCCACTCCACTTTTTGTTTTGTTGTAATCCACAATCATTTGAGGCTTCCTGTCCTCTCGCTCGCTGATTGTTGCCTCTTTGTGTACTGTGCTCATGAGAAGCACATTTTTGTTTTTTTTAGCACAGTAGGACACGATGGCATGCGTCTCAGTGAAAGCAAACAGTGATGAAAATCGAGCCCTGCCTTTTGGATTTGTCAAGGAGTTTGGAAGCTCCGGCTTGTTCCTGCGTACTGTTCCAAGCATTCTTATTTTTTTGGGAAGAAGCTCTGTGCCAAGGGCATATGATGTAAAGAAATTGTCACACGTGACAATATGTCCTTGCAGGCCTTGTGTCATTTCCATAACAACTCGCTTGCCCTGGTTTCTTTCAGGCTGGCCTCCTGCAGGTTTGCCTGTATATATCTGCATATTCAAGCAGTAGCTTGTTTTAGCATCACAGGCAGCCCAGATCTTGAGGCCATATTTTGCAGGCTTGTTCGGGATGTATTGCTTAAAAGCGCATCGCCCCCTGAATGGAACCAGGCACTCATCCACAGTCACATTGACACCTGGATTATACATCAGAGGCAGTCTCTCCACCCATTTTTCCCAGATGTCTCTGACTGGTGCCAGCTTGTCAGTTTGCCTTCTAGCATGTCTGGTTGTTTTGTCATCAAATCTGACAACTCTTGAAAGCATGTGAAACATTTTCAATGTCATGGTGGCCCGAAAAATTGCTCTTCCAAACTCACTGTCCCATAAGCTCCTTGTTGCCTCATTATTAGATTTAAAAACACCAGCGAGCATGAGAAGGCCAAAAAATGCTTGCAGATCTTCAAGCACAATATCATTCCATTCAGATCCATACACTCTTCGCCCCTCTATGTTGGTCATCTCCAGCATAATGTTTTGAATGGACCTTGTAAAAAACAGTTCAAATGCTGACCTAATGTCCTCCACTCGTGTACATGCGTACCTGGTTGGTCCAGCGGTATTCCTGAGGATCTCCTCTGCCCGCGGTCTCCCCTGTGTTTGTGAAGGAGGAGATGATTGCCACAGTATTTCTCCATTCCTTGATGTGTATGTTACAAGGCCTTCCTCTTCCGTATCTTCCTCTTCTGAGTCCATATCTGGCTCAGCCTCTGTACAATCCTCTTCTTCAGAGGCATCATCCACTGCTTTGTCTGAGGCAGCATTATCTTCTTCCTCGCTTGACCTAAGCAGGTATTGAAGGGTCTCCTCAGCAGTGTACCTTTGTGTCATTGTGCAGAATGAGAGGATGGGGCTCAAAGTAGCAACACTAGTACCCACTCATACCCAATCAAGTTTTTGTTTTTATTTACAGATGCTGGGATTGGACTGGAGGTTACTAAGGCAGAATCTCAGCCTTTGATCTGAATATCAACATTTGNAAGAGAAGGGGGTACGCAGAAGGATGGTAATCCCTTCAGGGGGTACTCCAAGCTAAAAAGTTTGGGAACCACTGGCTTAAAACATAAATTGTGTTTTTTTCTATGGAGAGTCCCCGTAAACCTTTTGTGTGAGTGAGAGAGAGAGAGAGAGAGAGAGAGAGAGAGAGAGAAAGTCTGTGTACTGGTATTCCCTATGTTATGGGAACCAAATGTCCCCACAAGTATAGTAATGCCAGTAAACTTAGTTAGCCAGTGTCTTAGGTCCCCATGAGGAATCATACTTATAAATCATACAGAATGATGTTTTTTTTTAAATGTAAAAATACAGAAAGTTTTGTGTTATTGGTAGGTTTGGGGGATAGAATAACAGTTTGTACAGTATGAAAACATTTACGCCTATGGAATGTGTGTGAGTGTGTGTGTGTGTGAGTGAGTGAGTGAGTGAGTGAGTGAGTGAGTGAGTGAGTGAGTGAGTGAGTGAGTGAGTGAGTGTGTGTGTGTGTGAGTGTGTGTGTGTGTGTGTGTGNCTTCTATACCACAAAAACCAGTATGTGTGTATGTGAGAGAGAGTGTGTGTGCGCGAGTAGACATACATTTATGTAGTCCTGCTGTTATCCTATACTCTCCCCCATGATCCACACTAGAAAACACACACAATGATAGTTAGTCAGTAAACACACTCACACACTCTCTCACTCTCTCTCACTCACTCACACACACAAAACAATTTTAATTTTGGAAAATTTTAAGGCTAAGTACATTACCAACCAAGTCTGTTACGGACACAGCTCGTTCCAAATAGGCGTTGTATTACAAAAAGAATATAAACATAATTCTGGAAGGAAAATCAGTCAGGAGCAAAACAAAACGCTGCATAAATTCCGCCGCCTAGATATGGCAACAAGGCCTCTTATCCCAAACTCATACACGGTCCACAGGTGCAGGAAATCATTTCTACCAGAAAGACTCGGGAGTCAAGAAAACGTTTGAATAAGATTTATTTAACAGTTGGTATGCAAATTAGTAACATGAAGATGAAATGATGATGGGGTTATGTGACAAGCAGGGCAGAGCGAGAGCTGTGAGGGAACGGCGCGAGGCCGGTGGCATCATTTGCTAAGGAGTGTCACCTGCGCACTGCACCGGTCTCGTATTTCTCATGGAGGAGCTCCAGAAGCATAAAGGGAGGAGCGACGACAGTGAAGGACGAGAGAGGACCAGGCCTGGATTTATGTTATGTTTTTATTGTGTTAGTGTGCGGCAGTCATCCGTGAGAGACGGACGCTTTTTTACTTTTGTTTTGAATTTGTATATTTTGTATTAAAGTGTGTTGAATGTTCACCAGTTCCTGCCTCATTCTTCCCACATAAATGAACTGCGTTACACACACCTTCAAGGGTCTAGTGGAGTCCATGCCTCCACCCTTCAGGGCTGTTTTGGCAGCAAAAGGGGTACCAGCACAATATTAGGAAGGTGGTCTTAATGTTATGCCTGATCAGAGTAGTTTTGTATGTGAGTGTGTGTGTTTGGCATCAGTGTCTGTAATAGGGTAGCTTAACTGTCTAAAGAACAGTGACATTACTACCTCATTACTGAGAAACTGAGTCTGTACACTGTACAGCTTCAAATCTTCATAAATCGTTTCGAATCAGAGGTTTGGATCGTGAATCAAACTGCCAAAGTCACGTGAACCATTGAAATTTTGAAACACTTATGACGTAACAAAGCCTCATTTAATAAAATCACGTGACTTTAGCACTCCAAACCTTTGATTCGAAACACAAGATTCATGAAGATTCAAAGCTTCATGAAGCAGTGTTTTGAAATCGCCCATCACAAGATATTGTTGAATAAAGTCATTATTTTGTTATTTTTGTGCACAAAAAGTATTCTCGTCACTTTATAATATTAAGGTTGAACCACCGTAGATTTTATCAAAAATATGTTAATTTGTGTTCCGAAGATGAAAGAAGGTCTTATGGGTGTAGAATGACATGAGGGTGAGTAATTAATGACATTATTTAAATTTTTGGGTGTACTAACCCTTTAATTTACACTTTCAAAGCCCAGAAAGGTAGTAAAGACATATTTAAAACAGTTCATGTGACTGCAGTTGTTCAACCTTAATGTTATGAAGCGACAAGAATATTTTCGGTGCGCCAAAAAACCCAAAACAAAGACTTTATTCAACAATTTCTTCTGTTCCTTATCAGTCTCGGACACACGTTCACGAGAGCACCAAGACCCGGAAATGCAGGACTGTATTTACAGAGAAAGACGCATGCTCAACATAAAACATTTCATAACTATGTCTGCAGATTTCAACAAAGAGGATGAATTTGTTTTCTTTTTGCACAACCTTACTTATTCGAAAAAGAATATACAGAGAACGAACTAAAAGAGATGGAAGAGGCTGCAACACAACCACAGCCACAAGCTTCTAAAAGACAGAGAGCAATGGAGAGCTGGTGGTGTAGATGTCAACAGTGCCAAGCGATGCCTACTGAACAAGACAGTGTACTGCATCGATTGTGATATTGAAAGTTTGGAAAATTCATGCGATGAAACGACATGTGTCTCGTATCACCACACACATTTAGGGGCAGTCATGGCCTAATGGATAGAGAGTCGGACTTGTAACCTAAAGGTCATGGGTTCGAGTCTCAGGTCTGGCAGGGATTGTCGGTGAGGGGAGTGAATGTCCAGCGCTCTCCCCACCCTCAATACCATGACTGAGGTGAGACCCTTGAGCAAGGCACCGTACCCCCAACTGCTCCCCGGGCGCCGCAGCAATGGCTGCCCACTGCTCCGGGTGTGTGTTCACGGTGTGTGTGTTCACTGCTGTGTGTGTGCACTTGGATGGGTTAAATGCAGAGCACAAATTCCGAGTATGGGTCACCATACTTGGCCACATGTCACTTCACTTCACTTCACTTCACTTCACATGTGTCATGGTGCTCTCGTGAACGTGTGTTGGAGACTGATAGGGAAAACAGCAAATTATTGAATAAAGTTGTCATTTTGTTTTATGGCACACAGAAAGTATTCTCGTCACTTCAAAATTTAAAGGGGCTCTATGTAGTAATGACACCCAGTGTTTAAAATAGGTACTGCAGTCCAAATTCAAAATATTGTTTGGCCCGCCCCCTCCTTCAAAGACGCAGGTTGCCAGCTTTTACAGCATATGGTTGCCAGCAACAATAGGGAGCGCAATTGACAATGAAAGCTGAGGAGACTTAAACACTGTAAGCTGATGAGTTGATTTATCTGTTTTGATATGCTGTTGTTCATAGAGATATTTAGATGGATTCAGAGGCTTTTTAGTAGAGATGTACCGATTGCAATTTTCTTGGCCAATTCCGATTTCCGATTTTTTGTTAGTATGATCGTTATTTTACATTGGTTACCTTAATTTCTGTAGTCTTTATTGTAAATAATTCTTACCATTAAAGTTATGAAACATATTCAGTCAAGAGCAGAAAGTGATTTTCTTTATCTTTTGTTCTTTGATTAACATGACAGACAGCAGCAGGAATATTGGACTGCTGTCCCTTTAAGAGTTTATGAATGGTGTTCAGCGGACCCAATACTGTTACACACAACATGGGTTCACTTTCTTAGCTATTTAACGATTCAAAACTGACTGTGTTTATCTGAATACTCGCCAAGATTGCCTGTGCCGCTGGTTTTGACATACTTTTGTGCCACTTTTGTATGTATTTGACAGTTTAAGCGCAGGAAGGTGCTTATTTTGGTACTTGTGACTCTGTTTGACTTCTGTCTCTGTTTGAGACTGAGCGTGGCTTGTTCGCTCCACTAGTGCGCGCGCTTTCGTTGTGAGCGCGAGACCTGCGGGAATGACTAAAATTATGCGCAATACAAGCACTACTTAACCGGAGCGAATGAGACGAGAGAGAGAGGAGGCTCCCGCGCGGGTGTGTGTCACTTCACCGTGACAGAGAAGAGAGCGGGAACGTTATTGCCTGATTCTCTGACCCAGTTTGTTTGTTGGTTTCCATGGCTACAATACGCAGTGTTTTCCGCCAACTGGCAACCTGTGATGTCGAAATACTATTGGATAAACTGGCTGCACGAGGTTTCGCACAGACCAAAACAAAGACAGACATTCCGACACGGAACGCACATTTTCAAAGTAGAATATCTGGCTGTAGCATTGTGTTTCTGAGAAACAAGTAGGTGAACTTAGCATGTTTCCTAAATATCTGCAAACATATTGGGGTATTTTTATGCTTTATTAAAGTAAAAATCTTACATAGAGCCCCTTTAAGGTTGAAACACTGTAGTCACATGGACTGTTTTAAATATGTCTTTACTACCTTTCTGGGCATTGAAAGTGTAAATTAACTTGCTGTCAATGCAGGCCTCACTGACCCATCGGATTTCATCAAAAATATCTTAATTTGTGTTCTGAAGATGAACTAAGGTCTTAAAGGTGTGGGACAACATGAGGGTGAGTCATTAATGACTGCATTTTTATTTTTTGGTAAACTAACCCTTTAATTCTGTAAAACCCTTGTATAGCTGTGTTGTGTACAGCATGGATTAAAGTTACCATTGTGTTAGAAACAAATAAACATCCTTTGGATGAAGCTGATTGGATCCTGTGTTTTTACCAACACTCCTTGAGGAAGACAGTCCCTTTTTCAGGCATACTACATAAATTGTGAAACTATTTTACTGATGAAGTCGTGGGGCAGCACTGACACATTTCTGTGCATGTGTATGTTTGAATGTGTTTGTGTTAGTGTGTGTCTGTACTGCATTTGTGTTCCTTTCTATTGGACATGGAGCAGGAAAAAATCATTCTCTAATTTAGTTGAGACCTGCTTAGAATTACTTTAGCTCTGCATTTACTTGACAATATTTGAGCACCTTAGAAAGTTTGTCAATCAATCAGAATCAAGCATTCAACAGCCCTGTAGTATAACACCAGCTAAACCTCTGTTTTTTCTCAGTAAAAACTTTTGTAAATGTATGAAAGAAATAAAGTCAAACTCTTCCTGCTCAACATACTTAAGTTTATCCAGTGTGCAGTTTTGATGGTTGAATTTATCAATGAATGAATCTCCTGGGTGATTGTAGCTCAGGTCCAGCTCTCTCAGGTGTGAGGGGTTCGAACTCAAAGCTGAAGACACATAACCACAGCCTTCCTCTGTCACCATACAGCCAGACAACCTACAAACACACACAGCAACAGTCCACATGACATTAGTTTGACAATCAGATCAGACGCTATCACACAATGACCTGTGCAGTTTGTATGCTGTTATTTTCTGTAGATTCAGTCATAAAAGTAACAAAAGTGTTTGTGTAAATGTACCAAAGTATTCATTCACTTTTCTAAACATGTACAGCAGTGAAGCGTGCACTATTCACAATAGCAACTTTTGATTCCATCCACTGAATCGTTGATTTTCTATGGCGATCAATCAACTGTGTTGAGCTTGTTCAGATGGTGACAAGTCAAGAATCTGAAGAACGATTCAACGAACGATTCAAGCACATCCATATTTGTATGAGTACGAGTACAAGTACATGAGCTTGGTATTGGTCCCGATCAATTTCCATTGACTATTTCCATTACATTGAGAACAAGTGTCACATTCGGTCACAATCATTTATTGTGATAGCATTTTGTTAATTGTTTTAAAACTATTTACATCAGTATCTCCAGCTGACAGTTTGGACTCTTCAGTCCATCAGAAAGAAGCTTTACTCCTGAATCCTGTAGATCATTGTTACTCAGGTCCAGCTCTCTCAGGAAGGAATTTGAGGATTGTAGAACTGATGACAAACTCTCACAACACTGAGCAGTGAGATTACATATGGAAAATCTGAACAATAAAAACAAAATGTAATTGCTTACAGAATCAATCTTAACTGTGTGTTTATAAATAATTAACTTAATGGAAAATAAATAAATAAAGCATTTAAACTCAAACCTCATTATCTCCAGCTGACAGTTTGGACTTTTTAGCCCCTCAGAAAGAAGCCTCACTCCCGAATCCTGTAGGTCATTGTTACTCAGGTCCAGATCTCTCAGGAAGTTTGAGGATTGTAGAACTGATGACAAACTCTTACAGCACTGAGCAGTGAGATTACAGCACTGTAGCCTGTGTAGCGAACACAACAATCAGTGATATCAATGCTTTTTAGGTAGTGTTTATAATCTAGAGCATAGATAACTTAGAAAAACCTTTGACTGTAGGGATGTAAGCAAAGCTAAAACAATTTTCATAAAACATCAAACCTGTATTTTTTATTTATTTATGATACAATTAAGAATAATAAAAAGGGTAAAACTCAGGTTCAACTTGTCTGATTGTGGAGACACGTTGGCATTTAATATCATCACACACATTGATTAACATGTACATTTAATCTTTTTTTTTTTAACTGTCTAGGCCAACAAGTCATCCATGTAAAAAGAAGTCCCAATTACAAAAAACCAACAGTGCATATAAATGAATGTAAAGAAGACTCTTACAGTGCTTTTCTTGTGTTTTTGATCACTGGCAGCAGTCTTATTACTGCTTCATCAGATCTTCTGTATTTCTGCAGTTCAAACTTCTCTTGAGTCTCTTCTGACATCAGGAGCACAAACACCAGACCAGACCACTGAGCAGAGGAGAGATTCTGTGCTGAAAGATTTCCTGAGATCAGGTTATTCTGGATTTCCTCCAAAAAGTCATCTTTCAGTTCCCTCAGACAGTAGAAGAGGTTGATGGTCCTCTCCACTGATTTCTCCTTCTCTATTTTCTTTTTGATATAGTCAACAGTGTTTTTCATGTTTTCGGTTTTGAGTTCCAGTCCTGGCACTAATTCCTTCAGGTCACTCTGATTGGACTCCAGAGAGAGACCCAGGAGGAACCGGAGGAAAAGGTCCAGGTGTCCATTCTCGCTTTGTAAAGCCATGTTGATCGCACCCTTATGAAGCTGAAACAGTGTCTTTCTGGACAGTGTCCATGTCAGTTTTTCTCTCAGGGATTGAAAAAGTAGCTTTGCTTTCTCATCTTTGCTAATCAAAAACACATAGAGAGCAGCAAGGAATTCCTGGATGCTGAGATGTACGAAGCTGTAAACGTTTGTTGCTGAAACAGCTTTTTCCTCCTGAAAGATCTGAGTGCATAACCCAGAAAACACCGACCCTTCACTGACATCTAGTCCACATTTCTCAAGATTTTCTTTGTAGAAAATCAGATTTCCTTTCTCCAGCTGTTGAAAGGCCAGTTTCCCAAGCATTAGAATAATCTCATCAAAAAACCTGGCATTGGCTTTAGGTTCAGGGTCATCACTGTATTTTGCAGTCATCTGTTGCTGCTGAGTAAATAAGAAGCTTGTGTACATCCCTGTGAGAGTTGTGGGTGTTTTGTCATTGCTCTTTCGAGCCAGTAGAGGCTGAAGAACAGTGAGAGAGATCCAGCAGAAGACGGGGATGTGGCACATGATGTACAGGCTCCTGGATTTCCTGATATGACGGATGATGTTTTCAGCAACCTCAGGACTGCTGTTTTTGATGAAGTATTGCTCTTTCTGCTCATCGTTGAATCCTCGCACCTCTGTCACCAGATCAATGTAGTTTCGGGGTATCAGACTGGCTGCTGCTGGTCTGGATGTGATCCAGATGAGAGCAGAGGGAACCAGTTGTCTCTTGATCAGGCTTGTAACTATCTTACTCACTGTTGTTTCTTTGTGAACATCTGTAAATCCGTCATCTTCTTTAAAGTTCAAAGGGAAGCGACACTCATCCAGCCCATCAAAGATGAACATGATTTTACCATCACCATCAGGAAGAGAGGGGAGTTCTTCAGGACTACTAAAGAAGTATTTGTTAAGAAGTGCTATAAGACTGTACTCTTCTTTAATCAAATTCAGTCTACGGAATGGAAGAGAGAAAATTAAGGCAATATCCAGATTTTCTGTTCCTTCAGCCCAGTCAAGGATGAATTTATTGATGGAGACTGTTTTTCCTACCCCTGCGATGCCCATTGTCAGCACTCTTCTGTTTCGTTGACCCTTGTGGACTTTAAAAATGTTATTGCACTGGATTGGTGTGTCCTTGGCATCAAATTGTTTGAATTCGATCTGTCTTACCTCATGCTCACTCACTATTCCTCCAGTCTCATTCTCCACCACATAAAGATCAGTGTAAATATTGTTCAGGTATTTCTGATGACCAGTCTGAGAATTACCAACCAATATTCGTTCATACTCCTGTTTTAATTTGTCCTTCAGTCTGAGGCTGGTCTCATGAAGAGCAGCTTTACTGTCCTCTGCACTTGAGCCTTTGAGAAAGAGGGAAAAAGTCAGCAAAAAGTGATCAGTCTTTAAATAAAATAATAAATCTATAAATTCTAATCTAGTCTGTGATTCCAATTACAAAAATAACTACCGCACATGTGTGGTAACCTGAAAACTGTGCTTCTAACTCATTCAAATTAATCACACTCATACTGTAACAGTGTTTAAATGTAGTCTTACACAGACTACGCTTAAGTTGACTTCATTTGCGGTCATGGAAATGCCTTAACTTATGTTGACTCGCATACACACCTTGTAGGGGTGGGCGATCAAAATCTTCACGATATGA
>RJVU01041091.1:30930-50769 GCA_003731715.1 Anabarilius grahami
CAGTGGTTCTCAAACCTGTCCTGGGGAGCCCCCACCACTGCACATTTTGCATGTCACCCTCATCTAACACACCTGATTCAAGTCATCAGCTAATTAGTAAAGACTGCAAGAGTTGAATTGGGTGTGTTAGATGAGGGAGACATGCAAAATGTGCAGTGGTGGGGGGTCCCCAGGACAGGTTTGAGAACCACTGGCCTAACTTACATAATTAAAAAAGTTCTTGACTCTCAGGCAGAATAAGAGTACTGAATTGAGTTCTTTTTCATGGCTTACTGCACTTGAATGCTTTAAAAATCAAGTGATGAGCTTCTGTGAGGGCACAGCACTACAATGTCACGTGAGTTTAACCCCAATAGATAACCACAAAATCTCAACTGATTTACAAATTTCAGTGGTTAATCATGTCTGCCAGTATATCTCTGTAATGTCTGCTGTGTGTTCTCAAATGAAGAAGGGCGATGATCTAAATGCAAGCAGTTTATTCCACACTAAAACAGTCACATGAATCCAGGCATGGCAATAACATAAACTCCAGAGACGAGGCGAGGCGAGGCATGAACACCATGAAAGAACAACGCACAAACACTACGTTGAGGAACTCAAAGAATAACCAACAAATGCAGACTAAAACAGGGACCTATTTATACAGAGAATGCTAACGAGGTAACAAGGTAAAAAGGGGGAGGGGAAAATCGTCAAGGCAACTAACTAGGGAGTGAGGGCAAGCACAAGGTGAAGACAGACATGACAAGACAAGAATACACTTCAAAATAAGAGTCCTGAACTCAGACACGCACGTTCTGAGTTCCTTACAATCTCCCATCGTCTCCATTAGACTCAGATAGATAATTTTTAAGCCAATAAGTTATTTAGTAATACAAAGCTTTTCTGATATATTAAACCATTGACAGCTAGGAAATGAATCAAGACGCAAGGCTGTATTTCCAGCATGTTTTGTCCTGCTTAAATTAACTATTGCCTGTTTAAATTGCAATCATACCTTGGCAAATCATTCTGGTGACCGTGCCACCAACTGGTCAACCTTAATAATTAATTTTATCACAGTATGAAAAGTTTTGATTACTGTAAAGCTTTTAAACCATTGTAAGCTATTTGTAAAATCACCACTAGGAACACTCTGTTCTATTCATTTGTATGGGATCTACGGCAGTTGTGCTCGGCCCTGCGGTTGCAGATTGCTGATATATATTATCTTGTTTCCATGTACAGACAGAGATTGTTATTATTGATAATGCACAATATTGAGTAATCCTATAATAATAAGTATACAGTAATAAATACTTACAAATCATTTGCAAATTATTAGTTAATTCATAGTTAATATATTGTTGTCTCTTCACTGTTAATATACAGTACTAATAGGCTAAATAGTCAAATAGTGAGTTTTCCATTCATTGTCACTGTGATTAACCAAATTATTATTTTTTAATTAGCTTATATGCAAAGGTAGAAAGTAACTAATTACAAATAATTTTGTTACAGTACTTGAGTACATTTTTCATTTTTTTCTACTTTCTTGAGTACAATTAAATTGTGGTACTTAAGTTGAATAAAAATAAAGTATTCAGCTTTGCTACATTTATTTTTCACTAAAAGTACAAAGTACTTTGAAAAAGGTGCAGATGAAACAACAGGGCATTTGACAGGCACTTTTCAACCCACTGCTGTGGAGCTATGCTCTCCCTCTCCGTGCACTTCAGGCAATGACAGACAGATCTGACTAGTTATGAATTGGTGGGGAATCAATCAAAACTTCCAGTTCAGCTTCCAGTTCATTACTAGCAACAGCGGACTCCCAGCACATGTTAGGTAGGAAAAAATACTTTGTTTTATTATTTTTACTGCCATTTTTCTATTCAGACTGCTTTAGTACCTCATATTTTTTTTTATTAAACCTCTCAGTCTCTCTTTTTTGGGATTGACAACCGCATTTACTCAGGTGTGAGTCTCGAAATGTCCTGTTCACACAGCATTTTACAGTAGCGTCTTGAACACTGTCTGTATTTAAACGTACAATGGGAGTCAAGTATTCTCTTACTAGTAACCATAACGACAGTGACCAACATAATATTAAAGATGGTGACGTCCATAAAACTAAGTCTCATTACTTTTGACATGCCAAGAGACTAAATGAACCGTGAGTTCATCCATCAAAACTTCTTACAATATTAAATTAAATACTTAAATAATGACATAAAAATGAACAGTTGAGATGGACCTGTAACAAGATAACAGTAATAAATGCATTATCATTAAAGGAATAGTTATTTTGAAGAAAGTGGGTAACTAAACAGTTGCTGGTCCCCCTTGACTTCATAGAAAAAAAATATGCTATAGTATATAGTATAATAAAGTATTAATTAAGTCAATGGGGACCAGCAAATGTTTGGTTTGTATTAAATAAATTAATACAGGTTTGGAACAACATGAGAAAGAGTGAATAATGACAGACTTTTTCATTTTTGGGTGAACTATTCCTTTAAGGACAATCGGCAGCATGTTTACTATTAGGCTGCTGTCACTTAAAGACCCGAACGCATCTAACAAAAAGACAAGCATACGGTTTTCTCAAATGATTACTTTCACTTTAGACATAACCATCTGTGTTTATGTAAACCTTGTGTGTATTTGACAGTATTAGCACAATCAGATGTAATCGGGCGCTGTTTGACAGGCTTTTAGTGTGTGTTCGTACCTGTACACAGTGTCCTGTGAGTGTAACTGTACTGCTGCATTAACATGTGATGTAGGGCTGCACGATATTGGAAAAAAACTGACATTGCGATATTTTGTTTTTCTGCGGATATATGTTGCGATGTGAAATACATTTCGAAAGAATAATTCTAGAATGATTGGGGTGATTTAATGAAATAAATATTTTTCACATAAGTATTCAGGTCCAGAAAATGAATAATCCAATGTAAAATAACATTACATAGTCTTCACTTTGAAAATAATTGAATATAATTAATCTGTGTTAAAGCTGCAAAATAAATTTTCACTTTGTTTTTTGTTGTTTGTTAATATTCATGACACAGAAAGCAGCAAGCCTGCAGTGACTTAAAGACCGAATGCATGGATCCTTTATAATGACACACATCCGTTTTCTTTGTTTGGGTTACATAAGCCATAAGCAACTGTGTTTAAAAGGACATTTTGACATAATTCTGCATGTATATGTCTGTTTAAGTGAAGTAGATGCGGAAGTGAACGTAATTTGGTGTTCACGTGCGTCTGCGCGGCTCCGTGTGACAGGACCTAAACAACGTGCAACTTTGGTTAAACTTTGCAATTTGTGATGCGAATGTACATCAAGTTGTACAGTATTATTGGGACGGAGGCACTAGAATTGCAACTGATTGCGCGCTGTAAAAATCAAGCTGTCATTTCATATATAATGTGGTTGTCACTCCTGTAAATAACCGTACTGTGTGTGAACGTAACCGTATTAAGGACTCAAATACAGAACTGACGACCGTATTCTGCTGCTGTGTGAACGTGACCTTAGTAATAAAACAATTGATTCTGACAACAGGGATAGCTAGTATATTTGCTTAGCATAGTGCCAAACATGACAATTATGAGATTAAAATCCCGTTTCGCCCCAAAATATACAAAATCACAGTATGCTCCAAAATCACTATCAGTCGCATTTGAAATATTGAGCTTCTGTAGTCCTATGTTGTTTCTTAACGTAAAGTGAGACAGAGTGAGGTTTTTTTTTAATAAACATTTATACTGTGAAACAGGCTATGTCGATTGATACTGCAATTATGTCGATTAATACAACGAACGTATCTGTTGGTGTTAGTCAGCATCTGTCAGTACAGTGTGAGAGAATACAACTGTTGTACCTTGATCTACTGTGTGCTTCTCTGTCTGTCTCTCTGAGGCTTTTTGTGGTGCTGTGTGATAGAAAAGGAGAAAAGTAAAAAATGAAGGACAAAATATACAGATAAACTAAAGAAAAGACTGTTATGTAGCTAAAGCTTGTCTGCCCATGAGCAATATTGCCATAAAACAAACTTCATTCGTGTCTTAGTAAGCGCTGTTATATTGATACCGTTTCCTGCAGTGTTGTAGTTGATGGTCACTGATGTGATGGTGTTTCTATTAAGTAAAGGGGCATTTACAGTTGCTCCAGTTTCAGCATTCAGATCAACACTGACTTCACTGTGAGCGCTGCTGCTCGTCTGGACTAGAGCTGAGAGAGAATAATGACATTTATTAAATTACAGCTTTAATATTATACGTTGATATTCTTTCCTTCATTACCTTCCTTGTGTTTCAGCTTGTCTTCTTCCTGCTCATCCTGTGTGCCACAATGCTGATCAGCAGATGCCATCGTCCTTCACTGACTCACTACTGTTGGACATGAAGAAAAAGGGTAACATTTTACAATAAGTGTTATGAATGGAGACTCAGGCAGGGGATCCAAATGCAGCGTTTTATTAAGATAAGCGTGGTTGTACAGGCTGGGTCGAACAGGGGCAAACAGGAACAGCAGAGGGCAGACAGAATCGTAATCCAGGTACAGGCAGAGGTCAGGGCTGGCAGATATCACTCACAGGTCGGTATACAAAGCAATGGTCAGGACAGGCAGCAATGGGTCAATAAACAGGAAACAGGCAGGATCAGTAACAAGAAACAGGTAGACAAGGAATACAAGTAAACGCTCAGAAATGACAACAACAGTTAATCAAGACTTCGCGGTGAGGTGGTGTGTGTGTGAGTCTTTTATAGTCCTGTTAATGTGCTGCAGCTGGGTGTGGTGATTAGTGATGTGTGCAAGGCTGTAGGTGGCAACAGGTGATTGGTGTGAAGTGAACATGTAACTGACAGGGAGGATTGTGGGAAGTGTAGTCCGGAACTGACAGGAACAGACGGTGAATGTGACAATAAGGTTCATTTGTTAGATTTAGTTAATGTATTAACTAACATGAACTAACAATGAGCAATACATTTGGTACTGTATTTATTAATCTTTGTTAATGTTAGTAATAAAAATCCAGCTGTTCATTATTTGTTCATGTTAGTTCACAGTGCATTTACTAATGTTAACAAATACAACTTTCGATTTTAATAATGTATTAGTATAGTAACTTTTGAAACTAACATTAACTAAGATTAATGCTATATAAGTGTTGTTCATTCTTAGTTCATGATTCACATTTTTGCAATATTACATGAATCTGTCTTTACTAACTGATAAAAGACTATTTATTAGGTGCACTGAAAGTAATAATATTAATATACATCGTCTGTGCACGAGGAAGGCCTTAAAAACATCAGCCAGTCGCGTAAACGATTGGCCCTCTGGCTTGTCTATCACTGCCATGACGTTCCTTGTGAGAGACGTGCGCGGCTGCGCGCTCCAGTAACTTTCCACACTCTACAGGCGCCGCATGCAATGTTTTTGTCAGGAGACAGGAGTAACAACTGCAGATTATGAGTTACCTGCGGTGAGTCCGACATAATGAATCCACTAAAAGGGGGTCGTACACCGGACGCGAAGCTCAGCGCCGCGACACGTCTTTAAAATTCGAACGCATTGTTTTCTATTGTTTTCTGAGTCGTAGCTGGTCGCCGAATGTCACCGTCGGTGTGCATACATTCATAGAAAACAATGCTTTCGAATTTTAAAGACGTGTTGCGGCGCTGAGCTTCACGTCCGGTGTGTGACCCCCTTAACACAACACAGCGAATGCCGGTGGTAAACAAACACTCGTGTTCCAATACTCGTGCACGAGTTTTGGGAGGCGTTCCCTCGAAATTAGCTGTGAAGGAGGGGGGTTGTTCTTACGCATGCGCTCATTTCAAAAACTCACTAACAGTCTTTGGTTTCTCAGTTGATGAAAAAATCCTCTGTATCACCTTTAACTAATAGCTAAATTATTTAACTGTTTACTAATGAAACAATAAGTCTGCTTTCACCAGGCACTTTCAAAAAAATAAAGGTACAATTCGAAAATAAATAAACAACTTTTTTTTTCAAATAGTCAGTGAAAGCAGGTGTTGAACCTTCAGAAAATGTTGACTACTTGGAGGTCAAACTAAATATTTAGCTGAAGTATATACACAACTCCATTATTCCTCTAGACCAGGTGAAAGTTCTCCATTTTCCAAGTTAAAAATATTATAAGTTATTGGCTTGCTGGCAATGTTCAGGACTCAGACACTCTCACAGTTTAAATCTTGAATATACACTAACATCAGTTGTTTGTCTTCTGCCTCTAGATTCAGCTCCTGCTCCAGCCTCGTATCCCACTATAATCATGTGTCGATTAATGACAAACCTCAACCAACATCAGCCAGATACATCAGTAAACACTAATGAAAATAACATTTCTTAAATTTGATAGATGATCACTGGACTAACACATTAAATGACTGTAATATTAATTGTGCCACATCAGTTATTTTTTCTTTAATGAATCACAATTTTCTTTTGAGTTAATTGCTACATATTTAATTAGAAGCATCACAACTACTAAACTGTTTTGTCTGTTACATAGGAAATACTGAATAGACATTTAGAAGTTTAAAGTGCAAAGTACTGAAAATCAAAATGCGTAAATAAAGCTCTGTAAAAACATAACTTTAACTTTACATGGTCCTATCCTATTTTAGGCACGCTCTGGTGCAAAATATAAAAAACAAGTCTGGACCTGTCAGTGTTAAATAGTTATAAACCAATCTCAAACTTGCCTTTTTTGACTAAAATAATGGAGAATGTGGTTCTTATTTAACTTTTTATATTTTTAAATTAAAAAAAAAAAAATTCAGTCTGGTTTTAGGTCTGCATAGCACTGAAACTGCTCTTCTCAATGTGACAAATGATTTGTTGATGTTGTTGGCAAATGTTCTAACCTGTTCCTGTAAATTATTAAATGTATTCAATAAATGCAATTAGAATAACAACACATTGATTTGTTATCAAATTAAATTAAATTAGTATCAACAAAATCCATCTTTACACTGCAGAGGAAACACAGAACCAGCATCTGAAGTGCATTTAGATGTATTTACAGTATTTTTAATGAAGCTCAGATGTGCAATGAAAGCATTTTCACCACAGTTACAACTGCAAAATAATGTTATGAGATTAATGGGCCACACTTTAGATTAGGGTCCAATTCTCACTATTAAATAACTACTAGCTATTCTGTTCCCTTTCGAAAGGGAACTTTACACTGTGTTTTACCACATTATGGGGAACGTCACACGTGAACCGGTGTCTGAAAGCCAAGTATCAAATCTCTCCAATCCTATTGGCCGGCGACAGCCTATGACGTCATCATAGCACAACCTGGAAGTAAATAAGGAGCGCCTAGAGAACCAGTCAGTATCTTTTCGTCTATCGGGACTGTTTTGTCTGATCGTGATTTCCTTGAATCTGATAAGGAAACTTTGTATTATGTCTGACAAATGTTTCAGGAAGTGTGCTGACCCATGTCCAAGGTTTTTGACACCTGAGGACACACACAACCTGTGCGTTTTGTGTCTGGGCGAGGAGCACGCATGGACAGTGCTTGAGGGTGCTGTCTGTGTTAACTGTGAGTGTCTTCCCATGAAGACGCTCCGTTCCCGTCTGACTCTCTTCTCGAGGGAAGAGGCGTCAACATCTGTGCCTGGTGGTTCTGGCCCCACTCGTCCTGAGGCAGAGTGGCAGCTTAAATCATGGGGCTCGCAGGTGGAGCTTGCAGAGGAGTTTGAGAGAGGCGTGAATCTCTCTCAGCCCCCAGCGGCTGGCGAGGATGAGCTGCTGGATGACAATGATGTCCTGTCATTGATGTCATCGGATAGAGGAGTGAGTGCTCTTCTGGCTTCTAGCCCTGGAAAGCAGGAGATGGTGGTTGAAGAAAAAGCAGGTGAGCCTGTTGATTCTTCAAAGCCTCCCTGCCCTGCATATGCTGAGCTGCTGGAGGTTATGGTGCGTGCTTCTGGCAGGCTGCAGCTGCCTTGGGAGCGCGTTACGAGAGGGACCGCACGTGGACGGCTCAACGAGCAGTGGCCCTGCAGCTCCCGTGAGCCTTCCATTCCTTCCTGATCTCCATGTTGAGATCGAGAAGGCATGGAAGAACCCATATTCGGTTCGCATTCATCGACATCAGTGGGCGAATTTCGCTGATGTCGAGGGATTGAGCCAGCATCGGTATGTGTCGATGCCTCCTATTGACGAGACGTTTGCAATCTCGTCACGGGGCGAGCACTGACACTGAAAGCTCCAGTCCTGCCGTCTAAGCCCCTCAAGACCACTTCTCGCTTGAACGGTAGGGCATACATGGCAGCGGGTCAGGCCGGTGCGGCTCTACACACCATGGCTGTGTTACAAGCTTACCAGGCCGACCTGATGAAAGATCTGGATCAGGGGCAGGGTTTGTCCCCTGAAGCGGTGGAAGAGCTGCGCCGCACCACTGATCTCACTCTCCAGGACACTAAGCAAACCGCCGCATCGATTGGAAGATCGATGGTGACCATGGAGAGGCATCTGTGGCTGAACCTGGCAGACATAGGGGAGAAAGAGAAGGGCTTTCTCCTCGATACCCTGGTGTCGCCTGCTGAACTTTTCTGCACTTCCGTCGAGGCAGTGATGGGAAAGTTCAGGGAGGTGAGGGTGCGCTCGGCAGCATTCAGAACCTGCATACCGCTCAGATCCGAACCTGGGCCCAGACAGACAGGAGGTCCTGGTCCGTCTAGAGCTGAGGCTCAGAGACAGGGCCAGCTGTCCAGTGTGGCCTCTCGGGCACCTCCTCCAGGGGGCTACGTCCCAGAGAAGGCGGGACTCAAAGAAGGTACGGATTTAAGAGAGGTGATTGATCGAATAGGGTTTTTTTGGGCACTGAAGTTTTATTAGGTTGGCTGGAACGATTTATTAGTACTGTGCCGGCCACAAAATGGCGGCCTCTCAGCCACCTTTGATAGAGTAGCTTCTCCTCTGGTTTTAGCTAGAGTAGATTTGAGTTAGCACTCTTTACTTTAGATAGATCTAATGTCTGGTGTCGGCCTCTCGGGCCGCCAGACACTGTTTGCTTGTTGAGCTTTTCTTTTAAGTTCCTCTTCTCTGGTTGAGTTCAGAGGTGAAGCCCAGGCAGATCTATGCTTCGTGTGGCCCTGCAGGCCCACAGCTTAGCGGCCTAGGCTAGAACTAGGGTTTAGGTGATTTACTAAAGCATTAACCCTTTATTGCTACTATCCCTTGTCAGGTTGTATAGTTCCTAGTTCTGGCCTCCTCTTGATAGAGTTGTTAGGCTATATGCCCATTTCCACCTTGTTAATAGTGTAAGTGCATGGTTAGATAGGAGCTAAGGTAGCAGGCTATCATTATCTTTGTTTAGATAAGTGTATGCTATGTTGCTTTGTCTTTCCCCTGAGCCCCTTAAATACGCATTCAAGGTTGAGGTGTTAGCTTGTTCTCTAGGGTTCAGTACAGATTTTTTATTTCTGTTTGGTAAAAGCATCCATTCCTTTCAGGATGGTATGTATGAATAGCAAAGCATTGTGTGCTTTGAGTTCTAGCTTTGCCCTACACATGTGTGAGCTTAACTCATTGCTGCCACAGGTTAGCACCTGTTCTTATGAGTAGTAGGCTTTTTTTTAGCCTCTGCATAGTAGGCTTTTTAGCCTCATAGTGACTATTTGTACTCCCCTTGCTTTAGGGTTATTGGTGTTCTACTGAGTACATGACCTGGTGGATTGCATAACTCAGGTTGAGTGGTAGGGAACCTCACTTTCAGTTTGGTTCTTTTTAGGTCCCTTTAGAGTGCCACAACAGCTTATTGTGTTTGTGGAGTTGAAGGCTCAGGTAATCTGAGCCTCCTTCTAGCATGCTAGCTTGTGGTTTCACAGGTGTTGTTGGTAGATGTTCATGAGTTTTGCTCACTTAATTTAGCACTGACACAGGTTTATGCCTGTGTCTGTCCGAAGTAGTAGGCCACTGCAGGCCTCCTTCAGACCATGGTAGCATATGTTGTTGTGCCCCCTTTCTGTTAGGGCTAGTGTGTTTAGGTACATTGCCTGTTGGAATGTGTAGACTTAAGCTCAGGTTGAGTTAAGCTAGTTAACCGACAATTGTTTGTTGGGTTTTAGAGCTGGTTCCCTTTGAGCTTAGTCATCTGTAGAACCACTAGCTGGCGCTACGTGTATTTTAAAGTCACAGGCCCCGCTTGAGCCTCCTTCAGTTAACATGTTGGCACAGTTCTGTGATGGTTTTGCTATCACTGCCACTAGCTAAGCCCCTATCTGCTATAGCAGGCCTGGTTTGGGCCTCTCTCAGAGCATGCTGGCGGAGTATGTACTCCTCTTGCTTTAAGATTAAAAAGTGTTTTACTGAGTACGTGGCCTGTTGGTTTGTGTTGGATTTTTTAGCTCTAGTTGAGCTAAATGGTTACCTCACTAAGTAAGCCTGGTTCTATTATGGCTCCTAGAACTTTTAGTTGCAACCAGTGTTAATTTCGTTAACAAAAACTATGATGAAAAATGTTCGTTGACAACCTTTTTTTCCATGACTAAGACGAGACGATGAGAGACGACACCAATTTCATTTAACGATAACGTGATTAAAACTACACATGCAATATCGTTGACGAAAAAAGACGAGACTGAAATGTGGCTAAAAGATTAAACACTTTTCCAAAATCAAAATCACTCTTTTGAAATCCCTTTTTGTTTATGTTATGTTTAAACCCCCTATCTGAGCTTTTCTGTTAACACTCTGAAGTCGGAGGTATCGCCAGCGATACAATCTCTTTTTTTTTCTTACCAGTGTGAAAGAGACTAAAAATACTCTGTCAATTTTGCACATACAATTAAGAGTTATACACCATTTTAATCTGTGGAATATCTTCTTTTATTTGTGTACACTCAGAGTAAAAACAAAATGATGTGCTTTTTGCAAAATAAAGAAAACTAACATGATGCGTGATCTGTCGTCTCCCTCTGAACGAAGTCCAATCTGATAGTTCTCAGAAAATGAGCTGTAACTTGGTGCATACTAATCACAAAAAATAGACTTATGTCTAAAGAAACGATGAAATGTCAGGTTTTAAATCGTGTAAGTCAAATCGAAAACAAATATTCTGTTTATGTAATCTGTATGAAAAGAGAGCCATGCCAGACACCCGTGATTCAGCTCATTATCCGCTAATGCGGCAACACCCACAGAGCCAGCGCTATTCAGACGCAAATTCTGAGGCAATACATGTATACATCGTCGCAATCGTGTATTTATTATCTTCAAAAGTGTCTATTTGCATGTTATATCCATGATTATAGCAATCTCTGGAAGCCTCTGTTAGTTCCTGGAATGTCACATGGTATGCCTGTTCTTCATTAGGAGGCATTTGTGGACTAAAGGTGCACAGAGCGCCCTCCGGCTGCAAGTATGAATTGAAAACACAGTATCCAGCGCTCATAGTGATGACAATAAATGTTGAATAAATATTACTCCTCTGTATAGAAAATTGACAAACATATGAAAATCCATCAATTTTTCTCCAAATGTGCATGCTTCTTAGCACACTAAGAAATTATATAAGATATAAGATTTTAAAAGTAAAACAGAGGTCAAAATGTGAAACTTGACGCCTGTTTCACACTGCAAGCGTAAGCAGCAAGTATTTTTTTCGGCGCCCATGTTAACCAACGGATGCATTCACACAGGCAGCAGGAGCAGCGCGTAAGCGTCAAGCAGGAGCATCGCGTAAGCAGCAGTGAAGCGGGGGTTTCGGCGCCGAGTCTATTTTTGCTGCGCTGCTGACGCTCAATTAAAGTGAAAGCACACTTTTGATGGACAAAATAAATATAATTTCACACAAAAAGTGTTCAAAATGCACAGAATAAGCATGTCTAATGTGTTTAAACAAGAATTTGAGTATGACAGAAAAGAAAATTATGAATCAAAAATAATTATAGAAGATTTACCCATTTAAACTTGTTTTTAATTATTATGTTTGGGTTAAAGTATGGTGTACTATAAAAAACTAAAGTAAACCAGCCAGAAAATATGATATAAACATTATTTTAGTTTTTACACAGAGAGATATATAGGCTGCAGCATACCCAAATCAAATCCGAGTTTGCTGGCTTTTTTCGTCGAGTTTGCTGTCTTGTAAACATGTGCACACAGCAGATGATGTAAAACACAAAGCTTACCTCATTCGTGTGCAGCAATGGATGACACAAGGCTTTTATTTTTTTATTTATTACGTTTATATGAGAATGTTGTACACCTCCCCATATTTATAAACTTTCAAGACTCTCAAGTTTATAAATTACCAACTTATAAAAACAAATTTATAGCTGTCTTTGTAAAGAAATGCTCCGAGCCGCTGCTGTGACGCTGTACAAACGCTTGCAGTGTGAATACTCACGCCGCTTACGCTTGCAGTGTGAAACAGGCGTGAGTCTTAGATCTTTTTAATGATGTATAGTTTGTTAAGTTTAACATTTAGGCTATATAATATAGTAGCCTATATGAAATGCAATAGAGGTAGGAATGTTTAGATGCTTTGCATCACAGAAATACATTATATTTTAAAGTATATTAAAATAGAAAACCATTATTTGGTTAGAGACTTGAGACTTCTTTTAAAAACATTAGTAATGCGTCCAATCTTTTAACTGGTACTATAATTTAACATAAGCCTATACAAAATTTTCTTCACATGATGTGCAATAATACGTGCATGAGATCACAAAAATCATGTTTGTTTTTTTTTGTCAAGAGTGGACATTAATCCTGTTATCAGCATGATCACAGAGGGTTTTTTCACATAGCCTACCTGACTGAAAAAAGCTCATTATGCGGATCTTTTGTCTTCTCAGGTGTGAATCTGTCACGGTTCATGAATCCGCTGTCTCATTCTGGTGTCTGTGTGGTTCTGTGGTGTGTCACCTGATTGTTCGTGTGGGCGTCGCCGCTGATCGTCTGATCAGCGGCAGCTGTGCGCAATTACACCTGCCTATTTAACGCCTTGTCTTTCGTCTCATGTTTGTCAGATCGTTGTTTGGAGTCTTGGTGTTGTGTCCCGTGTTTGCTCGTGTTACATGTTCCTTGGATTGGATTTCTCGTCGTTGTTTCCTGTTACCTGTTTCCTCGTTGGATCGTTCTCTGGTTTTCACCCACGGATTACACGGCACTGCTTCACGGACACACTTCACCAGTCACGACTCATCGGACCTCTCATCGCCCATCGAGGTCCCTGCGTCACCACTCTCCTGCTGTGTTTGTTGTGTCATACCTGTGACTGACCGTCAGTGTGTGAAGCTCTCAATAAAGAGATTAACTTGCAATTGCATCCATCATTATTTACGTGACAGAATCACAGCAATATTCATGAAGATTCACACCTCCACGCATACTGTGTTTCTTGACAAAAACTGTCTTTCAAAATCTAAATCAATATATCGGTTTATATGAACGAGTAGGCAGGATCATTTTTACATCATTTTGAAGCAATAACTCTAGTCTACAACCTCCAATACCCAGAATTCTTGTTAATACATATATAATATAATTTTTGGCCTTATTTCAGTGACTTAAGTTTTTTGTTTTTTCAATAACCACGCATAAACGTTATTCCTTCGAAAATTCAAACATGAATACATGAAACATAATATGTTGCTCACATATTATGGTAGCCTAGTTTGTGCTGAATGCAGTGTAATGACACTTTTTCCATTAATATGTTTATGAATAACTGAAAAAAATGCACAAATGTCAGGGCACGTCAAAACTTCTCCAGGGCCCCAAAAATCCTCAGACTCCAGAGGGTTAAAAGAACACGTTTTACTTAATCTTTACTATCTGGCAACCATGCACACGAGCCCTCTCTACACTGGAAGGAGCGCGGATGATCTGAAAATGAGAAAACAAGTAAGCTGGAGTTCAGCGCTCTTCATTTGAGATTTTCTACTTAAATTAAAGTGTCTATATTGCGCTGCTCGTTTACTGACTAAATCTGGGACCAAAGTGCAGGCTGATATCCAGCAGTGGTTCTCAAACAGACGTACACGAAAAGTGCCGTTCATTTTATTCTACTACACCTTAAAATAACATGAAAACTGAACATGTATTTCTAGCAGGTAAAATGTCGTATATACACGACATTCAATCAAATTACCTCATCTTTCACGGTCAAAACTGACTGCACCCACACAAGCCAGCATCGCGCTACATTATATTGTCGAGAACAGCACTAATGTTACCTTTGTGAAAGTGGGGATTTAGCACTTACTAGCATGAAGAACAAATATAGACACAGACTGCATGTAGATTTAAGATTAAAACTCTCTTCAATACAAAAACATATTCTGTGAGTTACTGTTTTTAATGTTGATCAAATTATACCAGCAAGAATATTGCCCTAATATATAATATCCCGAATATTGATTTTATACAACAGTTCAACAAACAAAAGGGCGATATTAAGTGATGTACATTTTAAACAGTATTGTCAGTATTTTTGTTCTATTTTTCAACAAAAGCCACAGCAGATCAGCACACAAGCTGTGCTTTGTGAATGAATCATCAATGATTCAATTACCCATTCATAAATACAGCCACTTGCTTTGATACTGAATGAATGAATGACTTGATGATTCACTCATAAAAACAGTGACTTACTGCCACCTACTGGCGGTTTAATGTAATATTTAAAAGTATCACTTCGTTTTTATCATCATTGTATTTATTGAATTTTTAAAAACATTTATTTAAGGCATTATTTATTTTACAAAGGTATTTATAAAGTTAAAAAATGCACTAGAAAAATCAATTTAAGAAGGCAAATATTGTCCCTTATTGGAAATGTGTACTGCAGTCTAAGTGGAAAAGAGAGGGTACACAGAAGGATGTACGACACTCTAGAAAGTTTGAGAATCACTGAAAGAGGATTTGTAGAACTGCACAAGTGCTACTGCTATGAGTGATACAATACAGTCTGTTACCTTGATTCAAATTTTTTATAAGCTTAAATTAATTGGTCTAAAGAGAAAAATATGACTATTTTGTCTAAAGACTACATATAAAATAGCTATCAAAATTAATGTTGGTAACTGTAGTTTGACTAAAAGTAATGACTAAGGCTTGACAAAAATTGTATGACTTTTCGTCTACTAAAACTAGACTAAAATATGAAAGACTAAAATGACTAAAATGTGACTAAGACTAAGGAGCATTTTCATCTGAAGATAAAGACCAAGACTAAATCAAACATGGCTGCCAAAATTAACACTGGTTGCCACTAGCCGGCGCCATGCGTCTGTGAGTTGTAGGCCCTCTGGGCTTCCTTGGAAATCATGTTGGCGTATGTTTTGTACTCCTCTCGCTTAGAGAGTAAAAGGTGTAATAAATGCATGTTTATTGTTCAGTTCTCATTCTGGTGTTTTTGCTGTGGAGAAAGGAAAAATGTATGGTCATGGTTATTTACATTTAAGAATGTCGGACCACAGTAACTGAAAATTTAGTCTGTAGTTATTTCCACTGTCTAATTATAAAACACTAAACTGACACTAACAGTGGTATCTGAAGATCTGGGTTTTTTAAGTAAATTTAGAAATGTGCTTCTCACCAGGTCATTGTTAACTTAGAAGTGCCCCTAGATAAAATTTTTACATTTGAGCCATATTTATTGGTGAGAGGGCTACATATAGTTACTTGTTTTTATGACATGTGGACTTAATATATCGTTATCTTGAGCAAAATAAGCAAGCTGACATTAAGTACAATTTATATCTTTTATTTCGAATATATACAAATGTTATTCATTTATTTTAGTTTTTCAAGTGATTTTAAGCACCATTTAAGCACCATCTGAACAAGCATTTGATTTAATGGATTGGGATTAATCCTGATTAAAAACATTGTAGTTTTTAATATTTTTATATCAGAATCAGAATGATCTTTATTCACCTATAAGGACTTTGATGAGAACAGAAAGATTACTTAATTAGTCTACTTAATTAAGTAGACTAAGAAAATAATAATAAATAAGTAAAATAAAATAAATAATACTAATGTGGTATACATCTGGAACAGAAGACATACAGATTTGTATTATACATACAGCAGGATGAATAGAATATATATGTATATATACACAACTCATTTTTACTGTTCCTCAAGTAACATGTCGACATGTAAACCGATCATCTCCTCCTAGTTATTGTGTTAATGGTGTGGTCACAACAGACGGATGTTGTGCTAATAGTGTTTAGAGTTTTGAAAATCTGACTACAGAAAGAATGAACTGATTAAAACTGTACAAGTGTTTAGTTTAGTAGTAGTGCATCTCGAACATGAAGTTATCTGAAAGCTGATGAGGAGAGCTGTGTAAAGAGATTTGAAAAAGTGTTTTGAGAAACATGTCCTAAAGATAGTAAAAACTGTAAAAAGTGCAGATGACTTTAATTGTGTTCATCATCCCATCTGTGTTTGATTTAAAAATAAATGCTCTTTATCTCAGTGTTAAAGCTGTCACTTCAACAGTCCAGTATGGGAGTAAACTGGGTGTCGGCGCCACCTGCTGTACTGATGTGAATTTGATCTTCATTCAGCTCTTCATCTATTCTTTTACATTTGGTTTGAAACTATGAAGTGAAAATCTCACACACAACAGATCCACACAGACACACAATCATCAACTCACAGATCAGACACAATATAAGAAATCTGACAACAGAAAACATGAAAGATTGTGGAGGCTTGATCAATGCAAGATAATGCAAAATCCAAATTAAAATGAAACGTTTTCAGAATAAATAACCAGCAGGAAAACATCACACACGATTATGCTTAATAAACTGAGAGGAGAAGAAATTGTGATAATAAATGAAATATGATTCATAGTTCATCTGAATCAACACTGAACTGATTGAGCTGAATAACGACACTACTGTCTTTCAGAGCCGCTTTACAGCAGAATCTGAACCGTCTCCACAGCTGTTTCTATCACTGTGAAGCTGTTTTGACAAACTATATCAGTCCAGACAACATCCCAACCATCAAAACGCCAACGACGACAGAGACAGAAGAAGCTGCAAGAGAAAACAGCACTTGGATTGTGAAAGATACTTTCAGCTATTTGAAGATCTCCTCTGTGTCTCCAGAAGATCTTCTTCATTTGAACAGACACTTGATTCCAGCAGAGCTGATGGAGAAGAGGATCTCCAGCCTGCTGGAAACAGCTCCAGGTTAACTTTACCAGGTTCAGCCGGTAAAATAGTCACTGGTCATGCCTCAAGCCTCGAGTGTCAAGTCTAGTTTATTTACAGTGCTTTACCACTACACTATAAGACTCTACAGCCAGTAAAAACACCATAAAACATCAAATATATACATCACAAACATAAACATAAAACAAAATACAGCCCCAAAAACACCAACATTTCAAAGCCATAGAAAATAAGGAAGTTTTTAAGTGAGATTTCCACATCTCAATGGAGGAAACGGATCTGTTATCATACAGAAGGGCATTACACAGTCTCAAACCAGAGAGAGACACACACACAAACACGCACGCACACATCTTCCAGAAAGCAGGTTTCTATCTCAGAGAAGATGTTTCAGGGTTAGTTTACTTCAGATAAACGTCTCTAAGCTTCAGATGTTTGAAAGCACAGATTATGTGTATAAATTATTATTATTCAGCCCTACTTTTCCCATCTCACATGTCACAGATCTGAATTAAAAAGTGAAAATATTGTATGTATTCATGGACTCTGTTTTTGATAATAGATGAGAACAAAAGAAAGATGAAACACTCACCTCAAACAATATTTGTAGACTTTTCTTTCTTCTCTTCTGAACTGTACATGTTGAACGGCAGCTCTGAAATTTCTTTCTCTTTCTCTGAAAATAAGGAAGTGAAACTGCTTTTCAAGTGTCAGTGACAGTCAGGCGTCAGCAAACACACTAACTCTTGGCTGTTTTTTATTCTGAAATCTGTGTTCTCACTAAACTGAACTGTAAGTAGTTTTACTTTATTTTTTATTTTTTTTTTACAAAAGGTTAGCGAGAAAAATACTGTACCATGGTACAACAGTATTACTCACGCTATCAAAAGAGAAACTCATAATCTAGAACGCAAATGGAGACAAACTCGTTTAGAGGTCTTCAGAATCGTGTGGAAAGACAGCTCGTCCCGTTATAGAAAGACTCTAAAAGCAGCCAGAGCCGAGCATCTCCGCAAACTTATAGAAAATAACCAAAACAATCCACTACAAAATTACACTGGTATTCAGGGAATAAACAGACATCACCAGAACAAAACATTTCATTGCAGTTTAGTAGCGATGACTTTAGGAATTTCTTTACTGAGAAAATCGAAAGCATCAGAAATAATTGTAAATATACAACCTTTGACAGAGTTTTATGATTCAGCCTCAATTATCGCCCCTCAAGAACAGTTGCAGTGCTTTACAACTATAGGACATGAAGAGCTAAATAAACTTATCACTGCGTCTAAACCAACAACATGTTTATTAGATCCAATACCCAATAAACTACTGAAAGAGCTGTTACCTGTAGCAGAAGAGCCTCTTCTCAATATTATCAACTCGTCTTTATCTCTAGGTCACGTCACACGACCGTTCAAGCTAGCAGTTATTAAGCCTCTCATTAAGAAACCACAATTACAGTTGCAATCAGAAATATTCAACCCCCTCACCTCAAAAGACATTATAGTGATGTTAATAAAAGATAATGAAAATCAATGAAAAAAAAAAAACCTCGTGAAATAACAAAAAATATTTATTGATACATACGAGTTAGTTTGACAACAGAAGTTGACTTAACTTTGAAGTTTAAATGAAAATTGTAACTCTTGTAACACATGAGCATGTGCAGTATTATTCAACCCCCAGCTTCAGTACCTTGTGGAGTGTCCTTTATTTTTTATAACTTCTAACAAACGGTTTCGATAAGTGCTGACAAGCGTCTTACACCTCTCGATTGGAATCTTTGCCCATTCTTCACATGCAAAAGTCTGTAACTCAGTGATGTTTGATGGCGTCCATGCTGCAACTGCCTTCTTCAAATCCCACCATATATTTTCAATTGGATTTAAATCTGGTGACTGAGAAGGCCACTCCAGGACGCTCCAGCATCTTTTCCCTAACCAAGCATTAGTTGATTTGGAGGTGTGCTTGGGATCATCGTCTTGCTGGAAGATCCAATGATCACCAAGGTTTAATTTGTCAACAGAAGGCATCACGTTCTTCTTTAAAATGACCTGGTATTTTTGGGAATCCATGATGCCAGGTACACGATCAAGATTGCCAGTTCCTGCCGCAGAAAAATAGCCCCACATCATCAATGACCCACCTCCGTGCTTGACCGTGGGGATGGTATTCTTTTGGTCATAAGCCTGACCTTTTGCACGCCAGATGTACCGCTGGTCCATATGTCCAAAAAGTTTGGTTTCATCAGTCCATAGAACTGTCTCCCAGAACTCTGTAGTTGTATCCAAATTCCTCCTGGCATATTCTAGTCGACTCCTGATGTTCCTTGAGGTCAGGAGTGGAGTGCGTCTTGGGGTCCGGCCATGAAGTCCTTGATCATTCAGTGCACGTCTTATAGTTGCCACTGAAGCACTTGTACCAGCTCTCATCAAGTCATCCTGTAGCTTTCTTGCAGTCACACAGGGGTTTTTCTTAGCTGTCCTGACTAAGTTGCTAAGGGCCCTTGATGAAATTGTGGGCTTTCTTCCACGGCCAGGAAGGTTTGCAGCTGTTCCATAAGTTTTAAACTTCCTTATAATGCTCCCAACGGTGTCTCTTGGAATGTTAAATATTTTGGAAATCTTCTTATACCCAAGG
>RJVU01041332.1:0-13209 GCA_003731715.1 Anabarilius grahami
AATGGCTAAGTCAATCTGCCGCCATCTACTGGTTATGGTGGTAATTTCATGCTTGTTTGCTACAAAGTGTTAGTTTTACTAACCTTTTGAATTTCACTCTCAAAAGGTTGTACAAACCCCTTAGATGAATAATGCAGGGGACTCTGATACTTTTACTATTAGGTTTAAGTGCTATGTTTGATACTATTAATCATAGAATCCTTATTTCACGCCTTGAACAGTGTGTGGGCATTAACAGGGTATCCGCGGGGCATTGAAAAGCCTTAAAAGTCATTAAATGGATTTTGCGAAAATTAAGGCCTTGAATGGCATTGAAAAGCATTAAATTTCATTTAAACAGGCATTACATTTTTTAGATAGTTTTGAAGAAAAACTACCAGTTTATTTTGAATAAAGCCTAAATAATTAATAACTTTGATTTGCTGTTGCAAAATATGTACATTAGTGTGATACGCACACGGAACCAGTTTGGTAATTGCCTTCGGCCGGTGCCAAATTGCCATAACGCCGGTTAAGACAGCGGCGGGCTGGGAACTGTAGACAGAAGGCTGCATCAGTGTTGCCAACTTAGCGACTTTTTTTCTAAGAAAGCACATTGTGACGAATATAGCAACTTGTTAACCTGATCTAGCTTCCGAGACCCACTGGTACAACCGCACGAGCGCGAGATCTTGCTTTCCTGCCGCAGGCGCACCTCTCTGGTTCAGCGTTGAGGATGTGCGCTCTGTCCTACGGCTCAGTCAGAGAACAAATAAAATAGATAGGCCTACTATTGCTTCTAACCTGAGTGATCATTTTACGTGTACATATAGCCAAAATCACTGCAAATGTCTATCTTATGTGTATGGTAATTTTGTCAGACAACGTCTCGATTATAAATCAGGATTTTAGTGCTGGTTTAACATGTCAGGGCTCAAACTTTACTTTCCCGACCAGACAAGGACCTGATTAAAAAGTCAATACCAAAAACGGGAGTATGACTGATTTTATTTCATTTAGTGTTAGTGGCGATCCATAGTGTATAATAATAGGCTGTATAATGTACTGACGATAACAGTGTTGCGCTGTTGAGGCTCGCGCAGCATCTCGAGGAGAAATGGAAACGTGCAAAGCACACACAAAAAGAAACTTGGTTAAACATACTGCAGTAAAAATTCAAAATGTGGAGTTTACTGGTAAGTAATATCACACGACCTGTTTTCCTAAATAGGCTACCATCACAGTTAAAAATGTGACACTGATTTCATACAACAGTTAAGTTAACAAATAATTAATATTAAGCCACTTACATTTTAGAAGGAACATTGACTGTTTTTGTTCCATTTTAGCTCAAAAAATCGTTTCAAACAAAGTTCACAGCAGTACTACCTAAGCGCAACACTCAGCCTTGTTTTCATTACTGAATGATTTAGCGTTTTGAACAAATCAGTTGAGTCAAAGATTAAATGACCCATTCATTCTTGAATGAATCAGCCATTGGAATGAATCATTTGAATGAATGAATCAGTGACTCACTTATTAAGACGGTTACTTGACGCCACCTACTGGTGGTTTAGTTTCATTTTTAAAATATAATTTCCCCTCCAACATTTCATATTTGTATTTTCAAAAAATATTTAAAACAATTCCATAACATTATTTAATGCAGTTGTAATCAATCAAAAATATGCAGATTTACATATGTCAAAACTGCAATATTCTGAAAGGATATTGCTTCAGAACAAATTTATTTCTACCACAAAAAAAACAAAAAAACAAATACGGACAAGCTAGTGTTTTGCTCGTACAAGAAAAAATATATAGATTAAACAATTTCATTGGGAATTTGGCTGTATTAAAATGTATTATGTGAGCAAAAGGGGAGCACCAGAGAAGCAAACAAATGTAAAGGGCTGACACTTGGCAGAATGCGAATGCAACAATGACATGATTAATTTTATAATTGCCGTATGTCGTCATCTATCGACATTATATATATATATATATGGCATTAAAAAAATAAAAAATTGGCATTAAAAAACATTAAATTAGATTTGATGAAACCTGTAGAAACCCTGATTAAAGGTTGTGCTCTCGACTGGTTTAAGTAAGCAATAAGGACGAAAAGTGGAGTGCCTGCAACCCCTTCAGCAATGACTTATTCACGATACAGCACTAGCCTCGAGTACCTTATTGCTTTTATAAAACCGTTACCACACAATACAAATATTAAAGCCAAACATATGCATCAATGCAACTTTCATGAAGTAAACTTTCAATGAAAGCCTTCCTTCCGCCGGGAAAAAATAGTCCCTGACCGTGAACAGCAACATAATTACATTATTTTGCCATTAGATGGCGGTAAAGACTGTCTTTATGAGTGTCTAAGTCAGTAGCGAAGACTTTTACTTTGAAAAGACTGTATTGTTGTAAACACGGAACAAGACGCAACTGACAAATGCTTTAACTAGTGCTGTCAGTCACGGGAAAACCCCTTAACTGTTAAAAAGGACAAGATAATACATCGGACGAGATAATACATCTGACATTTTTTATTATGAACGTAGGACTGACCTGAAGGAAAATGCTAAATCTGAATGCAGGTAATAAACTTGCTCACTCGATCTTTTTCTCACAATGCTCTTCTACATAATACAGTAAGCTTCAATGAACAATATCAATTGAGAACATACAGTTTACGTTGCTAAGAGTGGTTGCTAAGGGTGTTAAGTGATACACAGAACCGTTGGGTCATAGCCGTGTTTTATCGTGAATAAAACACAGCTATTGACCAACCAGAATCAAGGACAGGAACTAACTGTTTTATAAGTCTTATTTTGATAACAGAACTTTTTTGTTTGTCTTTGATGGTTTTTCTTCATCTAGCTCTACCCTGCATTTTGGTGTTCCTCAGGGCTCCATTCTGTTCTGTTCTTGCTATATATGCTTCCTCTGGGGTCCATTCTTCCAAGCATGGGATGTCATTTCATTTTTATGCTGATGACACCCACATCTACCTGCCCTTGAGGAAAAATTATAAAACGGGCTTAAGATCACTAGTTACATGTTTGTCTGATATTAAAGTTGGTGTTTTGGTGGTTTTGGTGTTTCCATGGTTTCAACAAAATAAAACCGGAAACCAAGGGTAACGTGGATATGACGCAATTGACAGGCGACTCCCTCACACGTCCCGGATCCTTGGTTAAAATAGCAATTTTCTAACGATTTACAAATAGTTGGAAACATTTGGGACATTGTAAGTACTCAACTAAACAAAATATATAACACTGCCAAGAGTTTTTTATCTTTTACAGGAGTGATCCACGCATTTGTGTCATCGCTGCTTGATTATTGTAACTCCCTCTATATTGGAATGTCAATTAAATACAAATCGTCTTCAAATGATTCAAATGCAGCTGCCAGACTTTTGACTGGCACTCACAAATTTGATTATATCTCCCCGGTATTATGCTCTTTGCACTAGTTGCCGGTCTGTTATAGAATTGAGTTCAAAATGTTACTGTTTGTTTTTAAAGCTCTGAGTGGAATGGCTCCGAAATATCTCTGTGACCTTTTAAACCCAAATACATCTATTAGATCTTTGAGGTCTTTGTTGATGGTCCTGAGATCCACATTAAAGTTGAGGGGTGACCGTGCCTTTTCTATTGCTGGGTCGAAAATTTTCTTCCATTTTCCCTCAGATTAGTCTCTTCAGAATCTAAATTTAAATCCAAGTTAAAAACTTATCTTTTTACCCAGGCTTATAACTGTCCCTAGAGTATAAGGATCCATCACTTATCAGTGTTTTTTGAAACTCTCCTCCTCTTTGCATTGCAGTCTCAACTGGTTATATTTATTTCTCTGTCTTTTGGTTTTGGACAGCACAGTGGTCAACCTCTGTTGTTTTTATTGTGCTTTATAAATAAATTTTGATTTGACTTGATAATGTTAAAACATTTGACACTTTCTGCCACAATACCATGGTTACAGTTAGCGTTACTACATTAAATCCATGGTGAATGTTGGTGAATTGTGGATTGAAAAGCCTTCTATAACTTGTTTGTTCATGGCACAATGTTTCTCCTGGTTTCCACATCAGCGCTGTTTGATCTGATATGGTTTATAACAGAGAATTAGGGATGTAACGATGCACTGCGAGTCAGTTGAAAATCAATGAAAAAATGTGATGATTCAAGTCGGTTGAGATGGTAAATGAAACGCAATACACATTTTAAACAGCAGGGGTGCTGTTGCTGAGTGCTGATTACTGTGACGCCGCTTTACAGGCGCGAGAGTAGCGAGCAAGTCGAGCATCAAGCCTTCCTCATACAAATGGCAGGTTTGGAGGAATTTACAAAGACAAAAAATGAAAGCGTTGATGTGCAGATACCGCAAGATGATGTTAATATACACTAATAGCACACTAATATACACTTATAGCAGTCGGCGATGAATGCAAGAGCCACGGAGATCTGTTTTTTCATGGCAAAAGATAGTCGTTTTCCGTCGTAGAAAGTTCATTCTGGTCTGTCTCATCTAATGTTAGAGAAAGGATGTATTCCACAGTCTGAAGGAGAAAGCTGTGCTTGTGCAGTTATTGTATTTATTGTACTATTTCTAAATATGTACATAGAGTTTTGGTAACACTTTACAATAAGGTTCATTAGTTATCTACTTTAGTTAACATGAACTAAGGATGAAGAATACTTTTACAGCAATTATTAGTCTTAGATAATGTTAACATCAGCATATACTAATACATTATTAAAATCAAAAGTTTCATTTGTTAACATTAGTTAACGCACTGTGAAATAGCATGAAAAAAACGTCATTATATATATACACTATGGGGCTGTTGAATTCTTGAATCTGTTCAGACTGCAACTCATACATATTGTGTGTGAAGAAAATCACTCGTGTTGAATTTCCTCCTCTTCTTCTTCTTCAGATGTTTTATGGCGGTTGGCAAACTAGCTTTTGTATTAACAGTTTAAAAATAGTGACGATAAAGCAGGCTCTCAGGGTTACCAGGTCTGCGTTTTTTATTTTTTGCTACATCAAATATTATTTGTATCGCCATCCAATAATCACAAAAAACTTTGTCAGGTCTCTATGCTAACCATTTTCTTTAGGAGCACTTGTCAAAAATTTAGGAGCACTTTCTGATCAATAACAGACACTAACTTTCCTATTACAGGGTGATATTTGCCCCTTAAAATTAATTTCCACAGGCAACTTTACCATTATAAGAGCAATTTTTTTCTAATCTTATTAAATGTATGCATCATATTTCGTCAATTTTTTTAATTAAAATAGAAAATGTGTTTTTAAATGTTAAACAATAAATTCAGTTGGAACAATAAGACCCAATCAGACTGTTACCTATCAAAATAAATCATCAAAAATCTTTGCACTGCAGAAGTGGCACAGAAGCTCCATCTGAAGTGGTTTTAGACATAATAGACTGCTTAATGCAGCTCATTGGTAAATAATGTTATACGAATGTTTTTAAATATAATTTTGAATTTAGAAATATGTAAAAAAATTAACTTTATAAGTTTGATATTTTAAGTAAAAACAGTCTATGTAAAGTGTAAATATGAAAATAAATGTATTACAAATAGCACCAGTAGGTGGCGATAAATCTTAACGTGCAAGTCATTCATTCAGTCCTCTAAAACGCAGATTCATTCATTCACCGTGGCTTGGAGATGCGCAACAGTTCTGGTGTGGCTTTGTTTGAAGCTGTTTTCATGAAAGCAAAAACATATTATTGTGTCTAATGTTAAATCACTTAATATCAACTTGTTTATTGGACTTCAATAAGATCAGTAAGTATCACATTTGCAATCATGCCAATACTCTGAGAAACAGGAGTATACTTGTGTGATAATACATAACTTAGGCTACATATTAGGCTTGCTGCGATCGACGGTGTTACAGGTGTTCAGCCGCAACAACGGTTATATCACTTGCCCATCGTGACCGCGGCACCGCCCCCACCATCGTTTAGATTTTTTTTATAGTAATGAAAATCATTTAGTTAGAGACATAGATGCAAACTCCTCAGCTTTAGGTGAGAATTCACCTTTTTGAGATCAAAATAGGTCACCTACGAGATAAGCGTAGATCCGATGAGAAAGTGTTTTTTTGGGGGGTGGGGGGTCTGAGAGGACAGTCTTTGGACAGGGTCATGGTGAATTAAATCATGAGAATCACGTCTTCTCAGTTGGTTGGGCTTGGCCCCTTAGTTCCAGTGAAAGGAACTCTTAATGCTTCAGTATACCAAGACATTTTGGACAATTTCATGCTCCCAACTTTGTGGGAACAGTTTGGGGATGGCCCTTCCTGTTCCAACATGACTGCGCACCAGTGCACAAAGCAAGGTCCATAAAGACATGGATGAGCGAGTTTGGTGTGGAGGAACTTGACTGGCCTGCACAGAGTCTTGACCTCAACCCAATAGAACACCTTTGGGATGAATTAGAGCCAGGCCTTCTCGTCCAACATCACTGCCTGACCTCACAAATGCGCTTCTAGAAGAATGGTCAAAAATTCCCATAAACAGAAGAGTGGAGGCTGTTATAGCTGCAAAGTGTGGGCCAACTCCATATTAAAGTGAAGTCTGAACTGCGACCATATTTTGAGTGATCCATTAATAATTCAGTTAGTCGTCGAATAACATTTGCTTAGGGGTATTGGGGCACAAAGCAGCGAACGCAATGATATTGGGTTACATGCGTATTGCTCCATAAGTGACCAAACTGGAGCTTCCTCACTCTATGTATCAGAGAGCCAGAATGTCAATTTATGAAGGTTAGCTGCCCAGTAATAATACAAAAAATTTGGCATTGCCAATCCACCCTCCTCCCTTTTCCTTTCCAGATATTCTTTCCTTATGCAGGGATTTTTTTTATCCCAAATAAACAGAGAAATACAATTACTCAGATCCTTAAAAACTGATTTAGGAATAAAGACTGGCACTGTCTGAAATAAAAATAGGAAACTTGGTAAAATGTTATCCTTGGTAAGAGTTTATCCTCCCAGCCAGAGATGAGGGTAGGGTTGACCATCGTACCATGTCCTGTTTAGCCTTGTCTAATGCTGTTTTAAAATTACTGTTGAATAGATCCTTATCCTGATCCTGTCGCTTTTCCAGATTTTAGTTTCTTAATTGCACTGTCAATCTCAAGAATTATATTGCCTTCCACAGCGGATTTGTCTGATTCATCAATGGATGGCAACTCTAAGTTGTTGAAGGACTCTTCTATTCGCTCAGTGGCTACGTTTACATGCACCCAAATAATCCATTTGTAATCGGATTGAAAAATGTTCATGTAAACACCTTAATCGATATGATTGAGCTCAATCCGAATGAAATTTCGATCGGATTGGAAGGGGTGGTTTATTCCTTTTCTAATCTGATCCAACCATGTAAACGCTTGAATTCGACTACTTTCTTAATCGTATTCAGAAGTCTCTGGGGAACATGCACAGTGCGATGTGGACACGCAGTGCACAAGTTCACGTTCATGTCTTTAGTTGTAAAGATGTATGCCAACAGGCAGTGGCGTAGCTGTATCCCTTCATCATAATATTGGAAATCTTTACATTTTAAAACAAGAACGGGAGCCAGTGGATATCACACAAGAAGCAACGTGCAAACTTTGCGCAAGAGTTATGCCGGTGAAAAAGTCTCAACCTCGGTCAGTATTCACTACAGAAAGTGAAAGTGAAAAGTGACGGAGCTGTCTGACGCTGCTTTAATGGAGCATATTCTCTCAGAGACGAATTTGCTGGTAACGGTATATAACTATCTTAATTTATTCCATTATTAGGGCCCAAGCCACTAATGGCGCAGGGCCCTCTTGATCCCCTAAGGATTATTATTAGGGCCAAAGCCGAAGGGCTGAAGGCCCTATTGTTTTCTTTAGATTTTTTTTTTTTTTTTTCAACTATTCTGGCACTTTTGGGGCCCTTACCATGCTCAAACTCATGAAACTTTGAAAACACATCGGAACCCGCGGCCATCAGGGCCGGGCAGAAGCCGAAGGGCTGCAGGCCCTATTGTTTTCTTTAGGATTATTATTAGGGCCAAACCCAAAGGCTGAAGGCCCTATTGTTAGGGCCCAAGCCACTAATGGCGCAGGGCCCTCTTGATCCCCTAAGGATTATTAGGGCCAAAGCCGAATGGCTGAAGGCCCTATTGTTTTCTTTAGGATTATTATTAGGGCCAAAGCCGAATGGCTGAAGGCCCTATTGTTTTCTTTAGGATTATTATTATTAGGGCCAAAGCCGAATGGCTGAAGGCCCTATTGTTTTCTTCAGGATTATTATTAGGGCCAAAGCCCTGTAAAGGGCTGAAGGCCCTATTGTTTTCTTTAGGATTATTAGGGCCAAAGCCGAATGGCTGAAGGCCCTATTGTTTTCTTTAGGATTATTATTATTATTTTTTTTTTCTAAGTTTTGGAGGTTTTTGGGGCCCTTAACGTGCTCAAAAACTCTTGAAAATTTGCACACCGGTCAGAATCCGCGGTCATCAGGGCCGGGCAGAAGCTGGTACCCGGGCGTGGCATAAGGGCTCGACAGTGCCCCCTTCAATGGGTTCCGAAAATGTGGTCTATATATCAAACACACTTGCACATACAAGTATAAAACTCGGTACACATATAGACCTCATCGGGCCGAACAACTTTCGTACTCTTAAGTTATAGGTCACCTCAACAGGAAGTCAGCTATTATGGGTTGTTTGAAAAACGCATACACTGGAATTTGATATACTCCTAGGCAATTAATCCGATCACCACCAAACTCGGTCAGCATGAAGTCAAGACATTGATGATGAAAAGTTGCCAGCGGATTTTTGATATCTCGAACGGTTTGGCCGTGGCGAGGCAACGAATTTATGGTGAGAAGAGGGAAACAGGTAATGTGCTATAACTTCTGCATACATTGATTGTCCTTATGAAACTTCACGAGTGCGTTGGTTGTAGTAGTCCGATCACATGGATGTGACTATTGTGAGTCAAAGTTATGGCGCCACCAACTGGCAGCAGGAAGTGTATCACTTTTTGAAATGCTTTGAGATCACCCTCTTATTTTTACCCGATTTGCTTCAAACTTCATCAGTGTAATGTCAGTACACAGCAGATGTAGACCTGTGACAGGATTTTTGATGTTTTAAATATTGTTGCCATGGCAACATGTCAAACTTTAATAATATTTTTTAGTGTTTTTGAGGCTCTTAACATGCTTCAAATTGGATGAAACTCGACACAGACATCAATATTGTCACACAGTAGACATTGACAAAGCCATAGAAATGGGCGTGATGGAGGGGCTCAGTAGCGCCACCTTTTGACAAAAGCGGGGGGGTTAGTTTTCCCTACAGTCACCAAACTCAGTACACATATTGCTCTCATCAAGCCGGACAATTTTCTAATTTACATTCATTAGCTCCGACCAGCAGGAAGTCAGCTATTTTGGTTTGATTGAAAACAGGCTATGAATTTCATACTACTACTCCTACAGGGTTTATACAATTTACACCAAACTTTTTTTAACTTGTTGCTAAAACATTGAAGTTGTTGAATTGCAAAGGAATATTGGATATCTTGAACGTATTTGCCATGGTGAAGGATTAAATTAAGGACAAAGAAGGGAATATTCACCCTTATTTTATAAATATACACTCTTTATTTCATTATATAATGACACAAATATTATAAATAAACACATTTTAAATCATTTTTTAATTACAAGACCGATGTGTAAGTTTAAATAAGGCAGATAACTGTTCTTTGGTTTAAATAAATAAAAAACAATATTAAAATGTCATATATAGAGTAAGCACTAGAGGGCAGCAAATACCTATTTTTAAACAGGGTTGAGAAGACACTTTTACACAAATACACCGTTTATAGTAGTATAAAAGGAACACCTTTTTTTTCTTTTTCAGCTGCTTTCTATCCTCCCGATTATTTTATTTTGTCTCTTTGCATACTGCTGTAATAGTATGAAAAAGGACAGCATATACTGCACATTTGTGGTCTGTTCTCTCTATATAATTTACAATACATCCCATTAATAATTCACTGGAATGCACAAAGAATCTCCTCAAAGCCTCACGTCTCTTTCCAGGTTTGTTTCACAGGTAAATACAATTTATTAAAATGGAAATCACTTTGAAATAGTATCACACAATGCTGAAGTTCATGAACATTTTTATTAAGGCAACGTATTAGATAATGCATATATATCACTATAGCATGTGTGACCCATCACGGAAACCAGGGACACAAGTCGGCAGCACAACTATTGAGCAAACTGAGAAAGAAGCGTTTTTTTTTCAAAATTGGTGATTTTCGTTTTTTTGCAGAATCTGTTAAAGATCACGAAGAAGCATCTCCGTGTTTTAGGTAGCAGTATTGGTTTATTTAAAAGCGTTATAAGTCAAAAGTAAAAGTATTTATTGAAGAGTTTAATGTTCAGGATTTTTTTAATCCTTTGACTCTAACCAGGTCTAACCACTAACTGAGGTCTAAACCAGGACTATACGGTTATCACAGAATCCTGTTCAAAAAGTCCTAATGTCAAAAAAGATAAATGACTGACATTTACAATGCACATTATCCTTTATTATTAATAATATGCGGTCCGATTTTTCCCGTTGCGTCTGTCGTTGCTATGCAACCATGCAGCTTTACAGGGGGTATGGCTTATCTAAATGAGATGTAAATGAGCCCTTTTGTCACTCCCAGCAGGTGAGAACAGGCGAGAACTGCAAAATTAGAGGTCATTTTCTGCCCTTTGAGCTTTTTTGAGTGCCTACCTTCAAATGGCCACAACTTCTCCAAATATTATCAGATTTCCCTGTGTTACACATCGTTGGAAAGATTTGAGACTACACTTTCAGAATCTGTGAATAACTCAAAATGCCCCAGAACCGACTTGTGTCCCTACTTTCCGTGACTGGTCACAAATGTTCAACCCATCCATTATTGCTGTGGAAAGAATCACACCTTTTCATGGCCTGTTGTAATTACCTTGTTGATGCTTTCACACTTTTAAATGTCCATTTATTGTTCATTGGTTGAAGAGTGAGTAGAATAATGTCATCTCATTATACCCAGTTTAAAAATAAAACGCATTACTGCGTTCATAGTGTCTATCTAAGCACATAGTGACTGTGCTTCCTGCTTCGCTACTGTTCGGACGCTCTTGCATACAGCTCTGCGCTTTGCTCTATTGCTTTTATATTTTATCTCCTAATTTTAACTACAGCAAATCAGCACAGTGCTCAAGCGAAAAATCTTGGCACCAACTTTTTAACTGGAAGAATTGCTACAAAAAAGGGGAATTTTTATCCAACCAGCCTCCCACTGACGGCAGCCATCAGCTTACATTCCGGAGAAGGGAAAACACAGCTGCCTACATCCAAAAGGAATAATATGCCTCCTCTGGTTAAAGAATCTACCTGCAGCGCAAACTGCCACAGACTTCTACAAAGGATTGCAATTCTTGAAACAAAGCTACTTGCGGGACTACCAAACCAGAAGGAACACACAACAGAGCTTCGTCATGGACGTCCTCAGCACACAGTCGGTGAGTCCCATGAATCTAATGCCCCTAAACAGACCATACTGAGTGCCGAAATTGATCAACATATTAATCGATGGCACACACAGGGAGCGAGACCCAAAGGCACTCGAGACATCAGATTGTCACGAGTATCACATATTAATGCAGTAGCATCCTCTACCCCAAACACTAGCTCCCTACCACCGCCAATACATCTGGAGAACAGATTTGAAGTGTTAATGAATGTGGGTGAGGAATCCCCAAACATGATCGGACACAGATCAAATCAGCCAGCAGCTAACACTGATGCTAACTGCCGCTCAAGATCAGTCAGCGGCACTCAGCTCTTAGAGCAGCCGAGCCCTGGACTCTGATAGTGGGTGACTCTACTATCAGAAACATTAGCAGCAGGAATACAACGACATGCTGCCTTCCACAAGCAAGTTTCTGATGTAAACAGGGAACTTAAGAGCATTCTGATGAAATATAAGACTGCAAATCGACTAATCATTCATGTGGGGAAGAATGATATTCAGAAGGAGCAGTCAGAACTCCTTAAGAGGGATTTCAATGAACTTTTTGAAATGCTTAAAAGACTAAAAGTTCAGTCATTCATCAGTGGACCACTCCCAGCAAGAGGAACAAATAGATTTACACGGTTGCTTGGACTTAACACATGGCTGCAAAAAACCTGCAACTTAAAAGGACTGAATTTCATCGACAACTTCTATCTGTTCTGGAGTCAAAGACAACTGTTCACTCATGATGGCCTGCACCCAAACAAACTGGGCTCAAGAGTGCTAAAGGACAATATCTACTTCTGCCTCCATCATCCTTCAGCAGTGTGTGCAAATCCACTCAACCTGAATGGCACAAACACACCTGGACAGAGTACAACTGACCACAGGACATCATTTCAGCACCTTAATGGACATGCGGTTGATACATCCCACAAGGTCAATGATAACACCACGCAGCCACAACAACCACTGCTCACGGACACAATCCTGACTGAGCCCTGCCCACAGAGCTCACCGAGAGACAGTGACGTGTTAGAACTGCTCCAAGATTCAGCACCCAAGGACGACTTTCGGGAAAACAGCCAGGGAAGCCAGGACAACATATTACAGCCTTCGGAAACACCAGAGCAACAGCCCCTCTCACCAGACACGTTATCCCTCTCTCCAGCATCTCCTCTTCTGTGCTTCTCAGAGAAAATGGAGAAACTGGTGTATGCTGGAACCAAACTCTCCCACTCTTTTGCGAGCCCCCAGATATCAACAAAAAAGCGGCAAGCCCCGAAACCACCAAAGCGTGTGGGTACAGCTCGCCCTCCCCCTCCTCCTGCGAGAGCTCTTCGGCCCCTGCCGCAACGCAGGGGCCTTCACCCTCCTCCATCTGTTCTAGGTGAACCAAAAACAACCGATAACAGCTCTCAGTGATGTGTGTCGGGTCCCCGCTATGATAACAGTGACTTTATCAAATGTTTACAGAACAAGCGGGAACCCAGTGTGCCTTAAGCTTTCTCTATTTCTGTTTTATTACGTTATAGAAAGCCTAAGGCCTTCTCAAACCGTTTGGCAAACCCATTTAATCTGCTACCTATTACACTTCAAACCAAGATTACTGTAGAGACAGAAAGTAAGTCAA
>RJVU01041571.1:10253-22300 GCA_003731715.1 Anabarilius grahami
ACCTAAACATGCATAATAACTGAAGTGACGAGTGCTAACTCAAACTACTCTAGAAAACAGCAGATGAGAAGCTACTCTAAACAACAGGTGGCTAAGAGGCGGCCATTTTGTGGCCTGCACAATATATCTAGCCAGTCTGTCAACTTCAGTTTGCCCAAAACACCCTAAATTAACCTTTTCTTTATGATATATGTTATATATACACATATAATATATATACACATATATATATATATATATATATATATATATATACATACGAGGTGGAAGAAGAAGAGGAGAGGGTAGATATAAATCACCCTATATAGCTGGGGGATCGATTACAAATGCAATAATGTTTACAATCGATCACCCGTCTCACTCTCTCTTCCTCCTCCTCCCATCTGTCTGGGTTCAGATACAAATATGAATGGCTAGGGGTTTTTACAAGCCGCGCGTGGCCCCTTTCTTAACGCGCTCTCCCGGCGCTCGCGGAGAAGCGCGTCCCAAACACACAGCAGCTCGCATACACCAGCCAGAGGAGCGCTCGCCGCCGGATGCGATGACGTCAAACACGAACGTCATCGTCCTCCGGTCGCTCTCGCCAGCCCCAGGGAAGTTGAGAGAGAATAAAACTTTCTCAAACTTCCCAACGAGCTCATCTACGAGCCCTATGATTGCAGCCGCCGTTATGCCTCAGCACAAACGGGGCCAGAACCACCAGGCAGAGATGTAGACAGCTCTTCCCTCGGGAAGAGTGTCAAACGAGAACAGAGTAAACAACAGACAAACACACAGCAGTGCCCTCAAGCACTGTGTATGCGTGCTCCTCTCCAGACAGAGAACGCCCAGAAAAATATGTATATCCAGTGTCAAACCTTGGGACACGGATAAACACACTCTCATGAACGTTTGTAAGGTATATATAAAAAACCCTACCGGAGTTGGTATAGATGCAATCAGACAGAACAGGACCGAAAGATGATGAGATGCTGGCTGTCTCTCCAGGCGCTCCTTTATACTTCCGGGTCGCGCCGTATGACGTCATAGGCTGTCGCCGGCCAATAGGAATTGGAGTTCTTGGATAGTGCTTTCAGACACCTGGGTCACGTGGCGTTCCCCAAAGCGTTTTCGAACGCAGAGTGGAGTTCCCTTCGAAAGGGAACAGACTTGACATAGACTAGACTAGACTAGACTAGACTACAAAGGGAAACATACAACAACGATCCAGCACAGGACTGCAAACACAAGGAGAATAAATAGGAGAGCAAACAAGGCAGGTAATGAGGGAGGACAGGTGGGGCAAATGAACCAATAATGAGGTAACAAGGTGGGCGGGGTCAAGACAATAGACATGAGTGCACATGGCACAAAGAAACACATGACAAGCCATGTGCTCACACCAAACATAACAAAAACACAAGCACTAAACGAGACATGAACACGCAGCTAATGAGAGAATCCATATGCCACATGTTCACACAAAACAAGACAACATGACAGCACGCAGCCCGTGAAACACAGACTGCATTCTACACAGCACAAGACAAAATCACAACATGAAAGCACGTGGCAGGTAGAAACAAACCACATGCTACACAAAACATGACAATACAAGAGCACCTGGTCAATAAGAACCGACCAGGCACTTCACAAAACGCGAGACAAGAACGCACGGCAAGTGAAAGAACACTCAACTACGGTGTTCATATTAGGACTTCCTCACACCTCAGTCATACAATGAAAAGGCGTCATGCCTCAGATTAAAAGGCTTCAGTCATCGGACAAAACGGCATCGCGCCTCAGACTGAAAGGCTTCAGGTCTCAGGAAAAATTACGTCAGGTGTCAGGTCTCTACAATTAGGCATCGAACTAAACAGCCTCAGACCAAAAGGCATCATACAAAACGGCCTCAGACTAAAAGGCATCAAACTAAAAGGCATCAGATGAAACGGACTTAGAAAGAAGCGAATTGCCCCGCCTCAATGTGATGTCACGTGCACACAGTTTTCAGTTAAATGTTACACTAACCTGTATAAAACATATCCCACTGAGATTATTTTGTAAATTTGTATTATTCACTAGTTTTATTTGCATGTAGGCTATAAAAAGTTAGCAAAAAAACACATTGCAACTAGTTTGCATTGCAAACTATCGTGAACACATACGAAAATTAACCATGGTTAAAAGTGTGTTAACTATGATTTTTTTTTTGTTGGATTGATAGGCTATTTGTATAACAATAATTTTACTACAAATACCTTAAGCTATAGTATAGCAAAACCATGGTTAATTTGTGGTTACCATGGTTAACTACAATAACCATTTTGTTTTATTTGTAGTAAAACCATGGTTCAATTTTATAAGAGGTAAAAAAAATATTTAGAGCTATTTGAATGCGTTGTTATAAGCACAGCTGCTTTGTGTACATAGGTTACCAAGGGAACGGCTTTATTTCTGCTGTTCCAGCGCCACCTACTGTCAGAGAATCGATTAGGCAAGGCGAGACAAGGCAATTTTATTTATTTAGCACATTTCATACACAATGGTAATTCAAAGTGCTTTACATAAAGAGGAAACAAATACATAAAAATAAAAATGGAATGCATAAAAAATTACAATAAAAACAGAATACCACTATCTGGTTGGAAGAGTCACATTTACATTTTCATTCAGCCCGTTGCTGTTTTTCTGCAGACCAATGTGAAGATCGGCATGTTCTTTTCTGTTCTTTTCTTTTCTTATTCGCCAAGGGATTACATAAATAGCCTACATGAATACCATCAACAGATAGATTCTACATAATTAACATGCACGCATACACACCTTAAATTAATTTGGGAATAGTAACAGTAAAGAAAAAGACAACTGAAGGACGACATATGATGGGATAAAAGCCAATAGAAAGTTAGGCTATACAAAAAAATAATAAAAATAATAATAATTATGCCTTTTCATCTGAAGCCTTTTGGTCTGAGGCTGTTTAGTTCGATGCCTAATTGTAGAGACAAGACACATGTGGGGAAAACGTCTCAGGTTACGTATGTAACCATAGTTCCCTGAGAACAGGGAACGAGACTCTGCGTTTGCAGTAAAAGCTTTGGGGAGCGCCACGTGACCCATGTGTCTGAAAGCACTATCCAAAAACTCCAATTCCTATTGGCCGGCGACAGCCTATGACGTCATACGGCACGACCCGGAAGTATAAAGGAGCGCCTGGAGAGACAGCCAGCATCTATTGTCTTGAGGTACTGTTCTGCAGGCAGGCAACCCGAAGCATGGCAAGGAAACGCAGAGTCTCGTTCCCTGTTCTCAGGGAACTATGGTTACATACATAACCTGAGACGTTCCCTTTCGAAGGGAACTCCACTCTGCGTTTGCAGTAAATGCTTTGGGGAACGATATACCCACGCCGCCATGCTTGAGGAGAGTGCCTGCCAAAAAATATGGCTTGAGACAAAGGCCCAAAAGCAGTTCGCAAACTGCTTGGCAACTCCCCCTCGGGTCACACCAGGCTGTCAGTGACAGCATTCCCTTTAGCCAACAGCCCAAGCTGAACTTCAAGAAGGCCTTCCTCAGAGGGCCTACAGAAGCTGCTAAGGCGTCTGGAACCAGCTTTTCTGAAGAGAAAGTGGTCCCTTTAAGGGAATGTGGCCAAGGAACCATAGGGAACCTCGGCCAGTCACTTAGAGAGGAACGAAGTCACCCCTAATGCCACCAGGGAGGCCGACCTGGTCTTAAGGAACAGACTTAGTTCAGGCCAACCCTGTCTGAATACAGAGCCTCTAAAACGCATTCTTCAAGAAGATAGTAAGTAAGAGTGAACCCACGCGTAGAGACGGGCATCCTGGAGAGCAGAACTCAGCTGAGTGCTATGAACCCTCATATCAAGGGGAGATAATCTGCTCATCCTAGGATCTACCCAGTGCTTAATTAACGCACTGAGGAGGCAGTGCGCTAGAGAACCCTGATAAAGAGGAGCACAAACCAGCCTGGGGCTGAATCTTAAGAGGAGGCCTGATTAAGGCCTACCACCATGATCAGCTTAGGGAGCTAAGCACTATTATAAACACAACCCTGAAAGGGAAGTACAAAGCTCACCTAACAGGTGGACCATGCAAAGGGCACATACTCATGGAGGCCAAAGAGGGGCCTACAGCATAATAGTAGTTATATGTGAAACAGAAGTATATTCAGAAAGTGGCCTGAAAGGGCCACCCTGAACATCTGTCTTTGCTGGGGTAGACAGATGACTTCAACGGCAGCATAAGAGGCTGCAAAGTGCCCGCATGACAATCCACCTAACACAATCCAACGAGCAGTGTACTCAGTAAAAGCACCTTTTACTCTTTAAAGCAAGAGGAGTACAGCGTACGCCAACACGTATTAAGGAAGGCCTGGATGGGCCTATAACCTCAACAGACACGTGGCATCAGCTCGTGGCAGAGTTTAGGTCCCAAGCATGGTAAACAACCCGCAAAAGAGGGGGTTGGATCTACCACTTGGGCCCCTGGCCATGAAAGTGTATAGAAATAATTCTCAAAGAGAAATACACCCAAACAAACTCCAGTGTGTCAAAAAGGCGGCCCGCAGGCCTAGCAACATCTAGGACACACGGCGTAAGTCTCGTGGCCGTTTCTAGGAGCACAAAGATCCACCCTAGGCTCTAGGTGGCTCTTAGCTCAACTAAAGTAAAATAAGACTCAGGGAGGGAGATGTAGGTTAAACCGAACCTCAGTAAGGTTTCACTACCATACTCCACCTGAGAACCAGACCACCAGAAAGCCATGTATTAAAACTTCCTCAGAAGAAATACATAGAACGCTGCCACCCAACATGAACAGGCCTGATTAGGGCCTATCCGTCAGGGTGGGGCGTGGCCTTTTGAGGTGGTTCACCTTACCTGACACAATCCAACGAGCAGTGTACTCAGTAAAAGCACCTTTTACTCTTTAAAGCAAGAGGAGTACAGTGTACGCCAACACATATTAAGGAAGGCCTGGAGGGGCCTATAACCTCAACAGACACGTGGCATCAGCTCATGGCAGTGTTTCAGACTCAGGGAGGCAGATGTAGATAAAACCAAACCTCAGTAAGGTTTCACTACCATAACCAACCTGAGGGGCCAGCCACTCAAAATACTGAACTCCACACGTTACACCGGAGGCCGAGGTAGGCCTACCTTAGTACATACGCGGCATCAGCAAGTGGCTACCCTAACCATACCACCCAAAGGCCATGTATTAAAAATTTTCAAAGAGGGAATACATGAAACGCTGCCAAACATCGAGAACAGGCCTGTTTAGGGCCTATCTGTCGATGATGGGGCGTGGCCGATGGTGGCATGGTTTCCCAGGCATCCTGCCATCAAGTCGACTAAGAAAAGAGGCATTGAGGGGCCTACCATTCCAGCAACAAGTGGCATTCAGCCTGTTTGCAAATTAAAAACACCAACCGTGCCAACGTGTGGACTAAAAAGGAGGTCTGAAGGGGCCTGCCGATTCAATGACACGTGGCTGCAGCTCGTGAATTTAAAAGGGGACCAAGCTACAGGGAACCAGCTCTAACCCAATCATAACTAAGGGACGCTAACTGCAACCTGCACTAGGCTACACATTCCAACAGGCAATGTACCCTAAACATGTGACTAAAGGGAACCAAACAAAGCCAACATGGTCTAAGAAAGGCTATAAGGCCTATTAACTCAAACAAACACGTGGCAGGGCCTGTGGTAGTGTACATATGTGAGCAAACCATGATCCGTTAAGCAGCATTGTAGAAAACAACTGCTAACTAGAAGGAGGCTAAATATCATAAAGCCAACAATCCGAGTTATAGCCGCTAACAAGATCACCAGGGAGCTTAAATAGATACCAACTTTCCTCAAAAAGTGGTTCTAACTACCCTGAGTATGCAATCCAACAGGTGATGCACTCAGTGACACAAATAAACCTCTTAACTGGGGAATATATAGTCACCATCCTCTCAAATAGAGGCCGCTTTACAGCAAAAAGGGCCTACTATTAAGAGAACAGGTGCTAACCTGTGGCAGCATAAGTAAGCTCACATATAAATGTAGGGTGCGCCTACATAAGCAAGGGGATAATGGGCATACGGCCTAACAACTCCCTCGGGAGGAGGCCAGAACTAGGAACTATACAACCTAATAAGGGATAGTATACATAAGGTTATGTAAATAACACCTAACCTAGCTCTAGCCTAGCCGCTAAGCTACGGGCCTTCTTACAGGGCCACAAGCCTAGTGAAGCCTGGGCTTCACCTCCAAATCTCATGGATAAGAGAAAGAAAGCAAACAACGTCAGGCGGCCGATTTAGGCCGACCTAAACATTTACATATTAACTGAAGTAACGAGTGTTGAACTTCAATTTGCCCAAAAACCCCCTAATTTTCCTGACTACATGCTCAGAAAACTATACAGGAAAATAAGGTCTTATTTTAAACGAACAAATATAGACCCTCCTGCGGCTCAAAAACCAAAAACTCCTAATGCTCCTTTTTACATGAAAGGATGGAATCTAAGGTTCTTTTAAGCCTAAAAGATCCTCTTACTATCAAACAGAAACAGCGGGCTGATAGAAATAATGACTATGGGCCCAGCCATCAGTCTGACCATAAGAAGCACCTGAGCATGATATATGTTTATATATACACATATACATACAAACATGCATATCAATTATTATATATATATATATATTACACAGGAGGTGGAGGAAGAAGAGGAGAGGGTAGATATAAATCGCCCTATATAGCTGGGGGATCGATTACAACACAACAGTGTTTACAATCGATCACCCGTCTCACTCTCTCTTCCTCCTCCTCCCATCTGTCTGGGTTCAGATACAAATCTGAATGGCTAGGGGTTTTTCCATGCCCTCCCGATCTCAAACACGGAGATCAGAAAAGAATGGAAAATATGGAAGCTGCCGTATTAATGGACAGAAAGGAACCGCTCGTTGAGCCGTCCGCGCGCGGCCCCTTTCCTAACGCGCTCTCCCGGCAGCTGCAGCCCGCCGAGAAGCGCGTCCCAAACACACAGCAGCTCGCATACACCAGCCAGAGGAGCACTCGCCGCCGGACGCGATGACGTCAAACACGAACGTCATCGTCATCCAGTCGCTCTCGCCAGCCCCAGGGAAGTTGAGAGAGAATAAAACTTTCTCAAACTTCCCAACGAGCTCATCTACGAGCCCTATGATTGCAGCCACCGTTAAGCCTCAGCACAAACAGGGGCCAGAACCACCAGGCAGAGATGCAGACAGCTCTTCCCTCGGGAAGAGTGCCAAACGAGAACAGAGTAAACAACAGACAAACACACAGCAGTGCCCTCAAGCACTGTGCATGCGTGCTCCTCTCCAGACAGAAAACGCTCAGAAAAATATGCATATCCAGTGTCAAACCCTGGAACACGGATAAACACACTCTCATGAATGTTTGTAAGGCATATATAAAAAACCCTACCGGAGTTGGTATAGTTGCAATCAGACAGAACAGGACCGAAAGACGATGAGATGCTGGCTGTCTCTCCAGGTGCTCCTTTATACTTCCGGGTCACGCCGTATGACGTCATAGGCTGTCGCCGGCCAATAGGAATTGGAGGTTTTGGATAGTGCTTTCAGGCACCTGGGTCACGTGGCGTTCCCCAAGGCGTTTACTGCAAACGCAGAGTGGAGTTCTCTTCGAAAGGGAACTCCTTATTTCTCCGATTTCTAAAGCCATAGGTTCGTGGAGTTAAAATAAACGAACCAACGACGGCGTGGCAGAGCCGAGTGAGCCAATAGTGAGCGAGCCCACTCGAGCCCGTTTCTAGAGCCCGCCAAAAGGGGCGAGGTATTGGGCTGTATAAGTGTCAGTCTCACCGTGGCAAATCGATTTAATTGAACCGAAACAATGGCATGAGGCATCCCGCAAGTAGCACGGCAAAGTATGCAGTACTCCTTTCGTATCTAAGGGAACCGAGGTACATTCCCTTCCGATGCTACACTCGTACTGCGTCGTTCGTCTTACTATACATAAGACAAGACACATATGGGGACAGTTCAATCATGCAGGAATGTCCAGATTAAAAAACCTGACAAATGTAGATGGCGAGGCCAAGCAAGCCACCGCACAGATGTCGGAGATGGAAATGCCACAGGACCACGCCCAGGAGGAGGCCATGCCTCTCGTGGAATGCGCTCTCACACCTAAAGGGCATTGAAGGCCTAAAAGCTGTTCTGCCAGACGAAAAGAGGCGGAACGGTCAATGTAAGTTGTCAGTCCTATGTAATGTTTATGTGTAAGGATGCACTTTATTTTACAGTCCTAATTCCATGGGGGGAACTTGATAAGTATTAACACTATGAAGTGCTGTATAGTTACTGCAGTGTATCATTTTGGTGAGCGCATTCGTTTCACAGTAGTTAAAGGTGCCCTTGATTCAAAAATTGAATTTACCTTGGCATAGTTAAATAGAGTTCAGTACATGGAAAAGACATACAGTGATTCTCAAACTCCATTGTTTCCTACTTCTTATATAAATCTCATTTGTTTAAACGACCTCCGAAGAACAGGCGAATCTCAACATAACACCGACTGTTACGTAACAGTCGGGATCATTAATATGTACGCCCCCAATATTTGCATAATGCCAGCCCATGTTCAAGGGATTACACAAGCCAGTATTAACATCTGAATCTGTGCACAGCTGAATCAACAGACTAGGTAAGCAAGCAAGAACAACAGCGAAAAATGGCAGATGGAGCAATAATAACTGACATGATCCATGATAACATATTTTTAGTGATATTTGTAAATTGTCTTTCTAAATGTTTCGTTAGCATGTTGCTAATGTACTGTTAAATGTGGTTAAAGTTACCATCGTTTCTTGCTGTATTCACGGAGACAAGAGCCGTCGCTATTTTCATTTTTAAACACTTGCAGTCTGTTTAATTCATAAACACAACTTCATTCTTTATAAATCTCTCCAACAGTGTAGCATTAGCCGTTAGCCACGGAGCACAGCCTCAAATTCACTCAGAATAAAGTGTTAACATCCAAATAAATACTTTACTCACATAATTCGAAGCATGCATACAGCATGCATGACGAACATCTTGTAAAGATCCATTTGAGGGTTATATTAGCTGTGTGAACTTTGTAAATGCGCTGTAATATAGTCGAGAGCTCGTGTGGCAGGGAGCACGTGATTTAAGGGGGCGACACCGAGTGTAAATCAGTGCATTGTAAATCATGCCCCAAAATAGGCAGTTAAAAAAATTAATTTAAAAAAATCTATGGGGTATTTTGAGCTGAAACTTCACAGACACATTCAGGAGACACCTTAGACTTATATTACATCTTGTGAAAAATTATTCTTGGGCACCTTTAAGTAAGTGTCCATTATGTGTCAACACTTGTCGGTTTGTACAACATAGTTACCATGTATATACTGTATAAGTACAGTAATGTGTCTTACTTACCATATACAGACTCTAGAAATAACTGCCTGTTATTACCCAACACTTGTCTATAGGTACAAAGTAGTTACCATGTATGTACCATTGGAAAGTACAGCAGTGTTTCTTATTAGTTTCTATGTACATACATGTTACCACTCTTTTGCCTGTATGTACAACATAATTACTATATATGTACCAGGAAAGTACACATACTGTAAAATAAAGTGCTACCAACATACTTAATATTCTACATAAAATTAACTGAGTCTGTGCAAAAAAGATAACTCAAATAGGTGAGTGAATGAATATGATATTTTAATTAAGAAATGTTACATATTGTGCATTTAATATGCCTTTGATCAGAAAAACATATCGGCAGAAACATGCCAGAGTGCCACAAAAGAACCAATGTTACTTAGGTTCACAACATTTGCACTTGGTTTAATTTCAAACAATTAAATATTAATTGAATTTGATTGATTGAATGTATAATAAGATTAGTAATATTAATTTTAATGTTATAATGAAATAATAATATGAAGTCTACTAATATGAATGTTAGAATGATATTACAATATTATATGACTATGCATTTAGTTTAATAATAACTAAAATTAATTCATATATTAATATATTTAGCATTTTAAAGGTACAATATGTAACTTTTCTCCAAACATACAAAATGTAAATAATAAGTGTGTATATCTGAGTTTATCTAAGTATTCTGAGTATGTAGCAATCTTAACAAAAAAAAAAAATCAGCAATCTTTTGAGGCTGGATATTTGTAACCTATGGTATCGATTTAGTACCGATACTAAGGCATTAGATTCTGGTATCGTACCAAAGACCGTTTCTCACAAACACTTGAATTAAGTGAGATAAAGAATTATTACCTTATACATTATTACCTTATATGTTTTCTTGGCTTCATCAGACTGGCCCTCCGTGCGGGTCTCCAGTAATTCCTTAAGAATTTAGAAAGGAAATTCATCAGTCATTTATGCAAATATTTATGAAATGGTAAAATAAAATAGAAACAAAACATTATATTTAATATTTTCTCTCTTCAATAACATACAGTATCATGCAGTGGTCTCTGTCTAAAACCTGTTAAAACACTGATGTGATGATGCTAAAACTGACACTACATGTGCGAACACATAAAATGACAAATAACCATATAAAACAGAAAACATCTCGATTATGAGCATAACTACAATTCTCGGAGAGGATGTAATGGGATGCTGAATTAGAACTGTATGATTTTTGCCCGGTCAAAATCCAGCTGCCCCTTGTTGCTCTGACAGCCCTGAATAGAAAGGTCAGACGTAAGCCATAATACTATTAAGAAGTACTTTTCCAGTTCTGTTTCCCACTCTCCCTTTGATCCCTGTCTCTTCTTCACTGTTTTATGAATAATATCAGGGGGAAAAAAAACTTTTGGGACAGGGCTTTAGAAGTATCACAATACAAACACTTAAATTCACTTTCTATTCTAGTGAGAACATCTCTGCCAAATTATTGTGAGATAAATGTAAATGCCATATGTTAATTCATACAGATTAACATTAACAAGAATTAAATCTGCTATATTCCCAGCTAACAGAATTTTGTTATAAGAACGTTCTCTAAATATTCAGTGTTGGTTCTGGGAACAATTAAAAACATCCAGTTTTCTTGACATTACAGGAATGTTTTTATAATGTATAATGTTCCTCAAACGTTCTTTCAACTTAATTTTGATCTAAAATTCAACATTGTAGGAACGTTGATTTGTAACATTCCAAGAACATGAAAATGTCCAGTTTCCTTAATGTTAGTACAATGTTATTTAAAGGTTAGTTTGATGTTCCTGAAACATTCTTTCAATCATTCAAACACCTGCTGTGAACAAACACTGAAAGAAAGATAATAAGAACACAAACTACAACTTTCTTCAGCCACAGCCTTAGATGAACTGAAGATAAAAGACATTAAATCTCTGAAGATCTGATTCAACAACTCCACAAACAGCATTACCAGCTTCACTTATTCCTAACCAGACTGACTTTATTTCTGTCACACATCTACAGAAGCTCTTACTGAGAATTAACAGAAGTTTAGATGTTTAGTTTGAGGTCACCATCATGGAGGTCAGTGTTTGCTTTAGTTGAGCTCTTGAGCCCTGACTATTGTAAAGTTGCTTCTTTATCAGCAATCGCAGGTGTTTTCAGTAAACATTTCTGCACTGATAAAGAAATTCAATATGGCTGTTTTAATAACAAACAAATGACTGCATTGAAGTGGTTTAAACAACTGCTTAGTTCTGTAATTGTTAAATTAAGGAATTGAAATGCTGTATCAAATAGTGATGGGAAGTTCGGTTCTTTTCCGCGAACCGGCTCTTTCGGACAGTTCGATTCAATAAACCGGTTGAAAAAAACGGTTCACCGGTTCTTTTACGCTCCGACGTAATGACGTCATCCGCGATGACGTCGTCTATCGCGGGCCGGGATGAAAAATTTAACACATTCTAATATATAATGTCAGTAATCATAACATCAGTCAACTAAAATATTATAATCTGAAGCGTTTCTTACAATTTAGTTTTGCATCTAAAGCATCC
>RJVU01041620.1:0-18485 GCA_003731715.1 Anabarilius grahami
AATTTTATGAGGAAAATGTGAAGTCAAATCTGAAACCTAAAGTGGACACATGAGAATCACAACCATAAATGCTGAGCTTAGTAAGAGCAATCTCTGAGTGAAAACACTTTCTCTAATTAGTCTCGAAAGAGATTACAGCAAGACAATAAAGAGTTTTAGGAGAAACATCTGAGACACTGCTGATACTAAAACAAGAGCTAAATAAGAATCTCAATTAAGTCTCAGATATTTCTCATGTCTCAGTTGTGTCTACTCTTATTTCTCCTAATGGATTTTAGGAGAAACATGGGAAGACAAAGCTGACACCTAATTTAGACAATAAAGAGATAATTCAAGCTTCTCTCACCACAATCTCAGTTTTGACTCTCTTAGACATCTCTCATTTGCGTCTATATTTGTTTCTCCTAAGGAATTTTAGGAGAAACATCTGATAAACAGCTGACACTTCATCAAGAAACATAGGAGAATCACAACTATGTCTCCTGAGCTTAGAAAAAGCAACCAATGAGCAAATAGTTTTTCCTCTGGGACAGTATTTCACAATTTTTGTGAAATTTGCTTGTATATATATATATATATATATATAACCACGCGCATGAGCAGATCCTTTTCCTAAAGACGCCTTCAGTTTTTCCGCTTGCAAATAGCAAATCCACCATGGCACGAGCAAAACTGGCATTTAAAGGGAATGGGAGATGAGACTCTGGTTGGTTTATTGCATGTTATTGTTTATTGCCCAAAGGATACCCATGACTCATTAAGAGAATAGGAACATCCCTATTTGACAGTGTGCAATGACCACCGACCATTTTTCCTGTCCTTAAACTAGCAAAAGTGGATTCAGACATGTCCCTAAGTGCGCTGTGCACTTTAGGCCATGCACTTAGATTGTTAAAATAGGGCCCATTACTTTTTTTTTACCTTAATAACACTCAATGTAATTTATGTTAAACAGAAACTCACTGATGGGCAAATACAGTGTGTCAAGTTCACTATCACCATTAATTCTCTGTTGTTGTCTAAGAAACTTAATTATCTCCTTGGCTGTAGGGCTGATACGATGTTGTCCCAGGGTAGCAGCTCTTCGCTTGCGTCGCCTTTTTCTCCATGTTGCGGAAGAGCTTGGCCTGTTGTCGTTGGATTCCTTGTTGAATCAAAGCATTCATATCAATTCTAAGTTCAGTTGGTCCACATAAGGGTCTGTCAGCAGAACACACTTTATTTGGATTTGGGCTATCAGGATTTTGATAGGCCGAATACGAAACAGTGTAGATGACAGAGAGACACAGCTGCACAGAGCGAACAAAACATTGTGAGTGAAAAGCGATTAAATACGACTGAAAGATCAGATTTCTAAAATAGATGAGACAATGGGAAGGAGCTTTGCACATCTTACACCTTGTATGGGTAAGTTTATCCCTGTTTTATTCGCTCATAATGTAGCAGACGAGCACTTTTGTTTTTGATCCTCGATCACTATGTTCGTCATTTGCATGCATTTTTAACCTTTTTAAATTAAACATTCCAGCGATTCGACAAGATTCTATCACAAAAACACATTAAAGATTTACATTTAGTAAATGCACGCTGTTTTGATGACATTACAAGCCGCGATCTTTGCCCGTCTCTAAACTGGAGTGCTCAGAGCAAAGTGTTCTCTCTCTGTTCTCGTCCATTGTCACTTCATTGTGTTCAAAATACATGGCGAATCTCATTCAAGCGAGCACAAGAACGGATCAAATAGCTTCTTTGTTTGTGTGACTGTGTAAATTATGTGTGACATCTGTAAAGAGGTTTGGCGTATTGCCGGTGCTGTTGCTGCTTCCAGCATGAGCAGATGAGAGTGAGAGACACAAGGCTTTATTGCTTGTTTACAAGGGACCACTCCCAAGTCAGGGCTCTGCTTAGGCAGAAGTGTAACAATAAAAGCAATGCTTGAAAAAAATAAAAATTAAGGAAAGTGGTGTGGTTAAAGGTAATGAGAATCAATTGACTTTTATGTAGACTGAAGAGACCTACCAAAGCGGTTGTTCATTTAAAGGTCATGCAGTTCTTTGTTTGTTGTTTGTAATGCTAGTTGTTCTGTCTGTTGGTAAATTGTACAATTAATAATGTAAGTTTACTTTTTTGAGATTACATTTCAGTTTTTGACATTTAATTGTTTAATTGTGTAAATTTACTATATTTAAATGTAAGCTTTTGTCTTTTTTTTTTTTTACTTATTTGTTTTTAATTTTTCACAAAAGTTAAATCATAAATTTTACTTTTGCAATTAAATTGTTGGATTCATACTTTTAACTACTACACTGTGTTTTATTGTCAGTGTAAGCATTGTTGTTTTTGGTTTTTGTTTGCAATGCATAAATGGAAATTAATGCATATTTTAATTTACTATAATTGGTTTTTAGTATTTTTTAATAAATATATCTTAACCATTTTTTACATAGAATTTAAGAAAGTACTAATGTATTACATATATATTAAAGTCCCAATTAAGATTGTAAAAAGTGCATTTAATATCAATTTAAACTGATTTATTTGAAATCATTACAAAGAATATGTAACTAGTTAAATAATACATATAATTCACTTAAGTGTATTATTAAGTGACATTAAAGTATATTTTAGTTCACATCGTTTGTAAATACATAAATAAGTGCATTTTAATTTAAATAAAATAAAAGCAATTATGAAATTACATATTAAGAAGTATTAAAGTCCCTCTTAAGTAGTTTAAAATATCACAAATATTTGTAAATAAATAAATAATAAATACATTTTACTATGTATTACATTGGTAATATATTAAAGTTTTATTACAAATCAAATGCACTTAAGTGGTGAAAAAATTACATTTAATTAACAATTAATAGTATTGTTAAAATATATTAACCTATATTTTATTTCACTGACAAGTGCACTTTAACTGTAATTTAAATACAATAGGAGCAATTATGAAACTACATATTAAAGTTGCAATTAATTTGTTAAAAAAAANAGAGACTTTTGGTCTATCATACAAATGGCTTAAAATTACAATCATTTCTTCATTTTCTAAAAATTACATAACTTTTGGTATAATAATGGAAGATGTACACATTCAATTTCTACTGAACAATATTTTCATTTGGGAAAATGTTCATGTTCATGTTATATTAATTTACTGTAAGTTCCTTAAAACAAAGCCATTGTTTTCTGTTTTTTGAATTTTGGATTTACTCTAAATCTTTAAGAATGGTAAAATTTTAAAGTGGAAGAAGACAACCCACTTTTATTTAAAAGTGGACTAATCCTTTAAGTGTATGTAAACTTTTGAACTGCTTAATTTGTGTAAAGGCAGGTATTATATATTGTGAACATGTAAACATCTCATAATAATACATTTTTGTTGCAGAGCTAAATAAAAGATTTTTTTTTGATCTCACTTATTTATTTATTTTTTAAATTATTGATATTTTGCAGATTCTAAATGGTGTTATCACATCAAATAATAGGTTACTATTCAACAAATAGCGCAATATGCTGATGTAATATTTTAGAGCTGAACATAACTGAGCAAAACCATTTTATATTTTACTAGAATAGTTACATCTATTTTTTTTAATAGTTTTTAATAAATTAATTTTCGAGATTTTTCATGACTTGGAAAACACATTTAAAATTCCAAGCTAAATTTCCAAGTGTCCCATGATCGTGTAGCAATGTATTACCGGTGTGTGCGCGTTTAAATAGAGAATAGAGCACATATGAAGGAGCTGCATATCATCTGCTCATGTGATTGTCAATGGCCGTCTTGAGAAGTGATCAGATAAGGTGTGCAAAAGTCTCTGAAAACTGCTTAGGAAAAGGATGTGGATGAGGACATGAATGCTTTTTACAAGTAGAAATCTTGTAATTATGGCAATTCTAGCATGGTGTGAGCACCTGAAGTGCTGAGCGTGTCTGTGAGGGAGAACTGTAAAAGGATGCGCGCCGCAAGGCGCGCCAGAATAATACAACCACACAATGTTTCTAGTAATTCGCGTATGTAACTAATTTAGTGTTGATATATTTTTTACATTTTGTGTGCTATCACAAAAAAACAAGTATCCTGGCGATGTTGGAGGGGCACAAGATAAATCTGGGGGGGCATTGCCCCTCCTAGCCCCCCCTAGACCCGGCCCTGCCGTCACCTTTTCTTGCAGGTCCTGCTCCAGCACAAAACCTCTACAGCAAATGCACAGACATCAAGAACCAGAAAAGTGCTGTAATAACTCTGTTTAAATTACAATAATTAAAATAAACTACAACTTAAGATTTAAATAGACTTTATATTCATTTCTGTAGTGTCCTCACTCAAAGCCTTTGATGGCATCATTCATCTACTGGATAAACACACGTGATCATCTCTACCTGTAACATCAGATAAGATTCAAGTTTCCTGAGATTTATGTGCTCAAATCTACATTCACATGTTGATGATGTGTTTACTCACTTCTTATCCAACACAAATGTTCCTTAATTTACCAACAGTACTAATGGACAAATAAAATAGATTAAACTTATGTGTAGTTACTGTAGATTTATTTATTTACATTATTTTCATTCATGTAATGTAAACAGTGTTGACAACAGTGAATAATAGCACACACACATCACTCATAATACATAATCCAGCACTCATAAGTCATAATACTTGAAGAAGATGTTCCTGTCAGAGGTTAAATACACATTTAGTAAGCATCTTTAAGATGTATATGGTTTAGAATATGTAATTCCACTTCGGAGAATTAAGTTATGTGTGTTTACTAGAGCTCTCCTGTTATCATAATAAATCGTGTTTTTACAGTAAAATCACAACAATAGTGTCCAGCATCTTCACACATTCAGCAGTTTACTCTACAGTAGTTCAACAAATGTGTTTTTGGTTTTCAATACTCACATTTGACAGCATCCGCGGCGCTTTTCTCCTCCGTGTTCGATTATGACGTATCCTCTCCCGTGGCCTCCTGGGATAGAAAAGTATCCAGCGAGGAACACTTCAGAATCTGGGCGGAAGCAGTAGGTCATCCGGGAACTCCTCGACTACTCTTTTATGATTACTGAGGTTTCTGACGTACTTATTCGCTCGCCTACTGCTTTTCCCCTATTATATATTAGTTAAGTAGGCGGTTTCAGACCCAATCAATCCGAATCTCGCGAGAATTATTACGTCACCCAGGTAATTTTCGCCTACTCTTTTTGCTTTAGACATACTTATTCGCTCGTAGAGAATATTATAGTAGAGAAATAGGCGGTTTCGGACGCAACCTCTGTGTATCCCCCCTCAGGAGAACGCTTCCCAAGGCAAATCAAATGATCAGTGATCGATCGTCAGACAAACATAATATATAAATGTAAAATACATTATAATATATATATATATATATATATATATAAGGCTCTGCAGTATACATTATTNTATTTCCAAGGAGAACATTAGTCATTTTTGGCGAACAGGTGAAATATCTGAGAGAGCAAGACAAAAGGGACTGCAGTATGCATTGGAGGGATATATCCACGACATAATATGCAACCGATTAGAAAAAAATTTGATCAAAATTTAAGCTAAAGCTCCCAGCACGAGCAGCAGCCGCCTCATGCTGACCATTCAAATGGGAAACACACAAATTGAGGAACAGCTTTGTTCATCCACAGCAGGTTAAGTGAAATTTGTGAAAATAACCTAATAATTATAAATCAAACAGCTTATCCATAAGTCTTGTGGAATAAACACAAGACATTAGCCTGACAACTTTGCAATGAACTCATATATTTTTAGCACGCCAAGCTAACGTTACTCCGTCTTGCCTTTAACCATTTTATTTTACGTTCAACCATATGCATTATGAACAAAGAACCGTCATTATTTCTAAGCAATGATGTGCTGAGTTAGCTAGATCAATATTAGACATGCGCACATCAATATTACATCATTGACGTCATGATAAATAACACAACATTACTGTATTTGCATTATTATAAAAGGGTAGGTTTAGGGTTGGGGTAGGTGTAGATGTTAATAAAGCCTTAAAAGCCATAAATCACGTTAATATCACACTGGAAGCACGTTTGCATTTTTCGGATTTTGTCAGATTTTGCTACCTACTGTTTCAATGGGAGATAGCAAAATCTGACAGGGTAGCACAAATTGTCAGAACACCGGCATTTCTCCCCTTGGGTTTTAGGTTTTGGGAAGGGAAAAAATTCAACCACCCCGTCCAAACTTTTAGGATACCGGGTATCAGATTTACATAATCCATTCACACAACGCTTCGGCATGTTCTCTCCCTCGAAAGCTTGACAGACCTCCCGCGCCTAGTTACAGTTGCTAAACCACGATTGGCCTGTGGCGGTTTTCGGGCGTGGCTTAGCGAAGGGTCAATTAAGGGGCCGTGCACTTTGGAGTGCATGATAGGGGTGGGGCTGTAGAGTGGAGGGTTGCCAAGTAGCGTAATCACAGCACAATCAAGCGTAATCAAGTGTAAAAGTATCCCAATCTCAGACTTGGCAACAGTGAGCCGAGCGTCGTTACATGGCTAGCGGCTGTGTGACAGACAAAGACAGTTGATGTTTGTGTGTGCATTTTAAAGTTTTTTGACTTTCTATTGGGTTTTGACATGCTTCACAGCCGGCGACGATGGGACACTGCACCAAAATATGTATGGTTAAACTATGTAATGTTAGTTTTATATCGTTATATGCCCAAGTGTGACATGTCCTGTGCCAGTAAATAAATGGTGTTCTTCCCCCATCTTGTCAGCTGAAAAGGGAAGGAGGACCTCCATCACGGTCTTCCTCTCCAGTTCACTCAGCGGGATGGTGCTGGTTTTGGAACCAATAAATGTTTTTGTAGGATTGGTTGTGTGGTTGCAGGAAAATACAAACAAAGTCCATATGCCATGGTAATGTTTAATTGTTTACACGGCTGGTCCCTAGATTTACTAGATAGCAATTATATGTCAGGAAGGAAATTCTACATTTGAGCAATGCAAGAGCATCAAGGACAACAAGAAAGCAACATTGTCTAGTAGCTATATCAGTTTTTTCGTGAGATTCAGACTAAAGCCACTTATCGTTCAATAAAATGTGTTTTCATTACTATATGTAGGTATGGGAATATGCACTTTAGTAGATTTTAGTTAATAGATCAGACTCTTACTTACAGTAAAATAAAAATATCCCGACAGTTGTGATGGACCGCAGAACTTCTTTCTCAGCCCTGGAACTACAACCCTAGTGTCTATTACAAATACATACGAGTTGAAAGAGTGTTGGTCCATCTCTGCAACAAGAATCTTCTGCTCCTCCTCAAGTCTGCTTATGACATGATGATGTCAAACGCTCTTCTCTTTGTCCTCNGTTATTGAATATACTTGATATTTAGAGACTCCATCATCCTACTGACAAGGACCATTTCTTTTTTTCCTAATGTTCATAATTCAAATATACAAGGATTGAATATTTTCTAACTGATTTCAAATTAACCTTCAAGATCCTCTAAATATCATAATATTCTAATATCGGATCACTCCCCAGTTTCTATATCAGTAGATTTTGGGATGGTAGAGTGAAAGCAAACAAAAAACATCATTGCTATATTACTAGAGGAAGAAGGCTACACTGGGCTCAACGAAATCTATTTTTTCCCTCGTGTAAAAAGAAATGCAGACGCTTTGGAGTATGTCAGAAATCCCGGTAGAACGAGGCATCAGTTTGTGCTGCATCATGCTGATCACGTCCGGTCAAGACAGGGTTTGTTAAAAGCTTACCGACTTCAAAGTGACAGCTGAGCTTGTTTTTCATTGTTTAATCTCAGTTTTTATCATCTCTGATATTCTTTATTTTACAAGTCCATTTTGTTTTTTATATGTTTTTGTTCAAATTCAGTTCTGCCAAACCTGCTGTAACCATAGCCATTGATTAGCTGGGAGAATAGTCAAATTCTAGTGGATGACTAATGATTTGCTAGTAAAATCGGGTGCTCGCGCCCCCTAGGGGCCCCACAGGTTGAAAACCCCTGATCTAAATTTCAAATAAATCCGGTGCCACGGCAACAGCAATCGAGATATCAAAAATCTGTTCGTAATTTAGCATCAACAAAGTCTTGGGCTACGTTCACACCGTCAGTCCAAATCTGACTGAAATCCGATCAGATTTAGCAAGTGTGAAATGCAATTTATACAAATCCATTTCAAGCTACATTCATATGTGGTTTGAAATCATATTCAAATCACATTTCTGTTTCAGTCTGACCGCTCTGATCAGATCTCGTGTGGTTTATGTGACTTTCTCACAGCACGTAAAATGTACACGTCAGACGCTGTTGTAGGAAACAAGCTTAGAGTCGCTGCAGAAACAAGGTTGTGTTGTTGCAAAGTGGCGGTCGAGCAGAACATGACACTATAACGGGGACATGTTTTGAGACCGGCGGAGATAACAGTGCAGAATAAAGCCGCTCATCCCAGACGCAGGAGTCCAGTGAACGGCGGCTGCACGATGTCATGTTGTAAATAAGACCACAACTATATTGCAAACCCCTCTATGTTGTGCTTGTTGTAGCTGTTTGTGGCTTATGCCTACCAATGCAAAGTGGTTGAAAGATCATTAAAGCAAACAATTGTTCTAAGATTTAATGGTAACACTGTATTTTAAAGTGATGTAATTACTCACTATAGTAATGAGTTAATAATGCTTAATTGCGAAATTAAACCAAACCTCAACCCTAGCTCTATAGTAAATAAATGTAGTTAAAATTATCAGGAAAATTTAATTCTGAAGTGAACTAATCCTTTAAAATTACTCAGTTCTTCTTTGAGTGATTACAATGTATCGATGTCATCTTAAAAATAAAGTAACCAATTAAATTGCTGTTTGTGTTTGACCAGTAGGTGGCACTGTCAGTTAATTGACTAATTAATTTAATTAACTGTCAATCAGACAGCTGACGGTTTCCATTGACCTCCAGTACTTTTCTTCTACTGAGGAAGTCAATGTTTGGTCAAGATTCTTCAAAATATCTTCTTTTGTGTTCAGCAGAAGTAAGAAACTCATACAGGTTTGGGACGACAGGAGAATTTTCATTTTTGGGTCAACTTTCCCTTTAATGTTTATTCACACAAATCCAGTGCTGCCAATTTAATTTGTTAGTTTAATAAAGACCTTTTGAACTTATTTCAGTTTGAATCAGAACATTAACAAAAACATGTAAATGACAACCATGATAATTTTGTCACATGTAATTTTCACACCATTTCATCTGCCAGCGCTTATTGATTTCTAACCTACACCTGAACCACAAATGACAAGGTGAATATTTTCACTGGTTTCATCAAATATTATCAGTTCACTCTATTCAAAATGTTTTACACACTTCCCCTGCTGACTTTCCTCCATATGACACTCACACATTAAATAGTTCTTTTTAAAATATTATGATTCAATGCTGTTTATGTTCAGGTATGTTAAAATGTTAGTAAAGCACTTTTAAGAATGAAGATGCTCAAAGATTTTTTTTCATTGTTCTCTATTCAGAAGTAGATGTTGGGTTTAATGTTGCACAAAATATTCTCTATTTCTGTAGAGCTGGACATTTTAGGATCAATAAAACGATGAGAATAAAACCAATATGTTTGTTCCTCAATATCTTCAATCTTCATGTCTTCAGTCTCATCTTTAATAATTATCTCCATATCTTCAGTCTCATCTTTAATGAACTCCATCTTTAAGAAGAGAATAACAGAGTTAATGGTCTTCAGTGACCTGTTAAAAACACTCAAAACTGACGCTGCAAATTAATAAACACTTCATACTTTATTATCTACATTTGGCATTTTAATGAATTATATATTATATTTAAATGATTACACTGATGAAAACATGATTAGTTTGTTTGTTAGTGTTTGTTCTCGTTCATGTTCACTGTTTGAGCAGCACGTGTCGTGATTCACTTAATCATTTCTCAAAGTGTTTGATTCAATTGACTCGGAGTTGAAAAGTTCAGTTTCTCCATCATGACTCTTCAGAGACTGAACTCGTGTTCATGATAAACTGATTTATGATATATAGAGAGAAATGAGACGCAGGTTTACTGTTTCTCATCAGTGGATATGAGCTTTACTGACACAAATATCCTTCATTACAGTTAGATAAAGAATCACAGTGTTACATTAAATAGTAAATAAACTCATTTCGCATCGCTTTTAAAAGAAACGGTAACAACTATAAATCATTGAACTGTTCCTATCGATTAAAACATCTTAAATTCTTAAAACAAACCTTTCTTCAGCAGAATCACAGCAGATGCAGGAGCGCGGCTGAAATGATACTGAAATGTTTCTATTTATTTTGTAGGGAGAAAGAGTGATAATCCCTTGAGTCTGGACTTTGTTCCATCTATTTTCAACTACGTTCCATCTCCAGAGAAGAGGAAAAGAAAAATGAGACTGGAGGTTTTCAACAGACGACAGAAAGCAAAGCAGAAGATAGAGCAGACAAAGCTATCTGCGAAAGCCATCCCTCCCAGGTGAATATATCAAAGTTTCTTAACCTGTTCAACCCCACTTCCATGGACTTTGTAATTATAAACCAAAAAGTTTTCGCACAATTCATTGTAGGTTTAATAACACCCAATGAGCTAAAAACCATAACATGTGACTGGTTTGAAATCATCACACACCTCTACCAACTTGCATTTGGCAGCAACTGACTATGCATGTGATTGTCACTGTCATTGTCAATATTTATCTAGTAGGCTATCGATAATATATATTATGATGTAAATGTGCTATACAAATAAAATGTACTTACTTACTAATGAAAGCTAGTATATACTGCAGAAAACAGAGAGTGATAAAAAGGAAAAAAAAACATTTCTGATGTTACAAAAGATTTCAATACTGTTCTTCAAACTTGCTGTTCTGTGAATCAAAAGGCACTGTATCATAGTTTCCTGTTTTCAGCACTGATAATAGTAGATAAGAATGTTTCTTGAGCAGCAAAGCAGCATATTAGAATGATTTCTGAAGGATCAATTCTGCATGGCGCGGCCCCGCCCTCCTTAGTTACTGTTGCTACACCTGTCAAGCTTTCAAGCCTGGCAAGTCATTTACAGTTTGTAAGCACCGGTGCCAGACATTTTCAAGGAGATAATTAGTCATTTTTGGCAAACAGGTGAAATATCTGAGAGAGCAAGACAAAAGGGACTGCAGTATGCATTCAAGGGATATATCCACGACATAATATGCAACCGATTAGAAGCTAAAAGCTAAAGCTCCTAGATAAAGCCTTAAACCACGTTAATTAGGGTGACCATATGCACCATTCTCCCAGGACGCGTCCTGTCCAGGATTTCTAAATTGCCTAAAATGGCTTGAGCCCTTGCCTCTTCAATTGTGAAAGAGGTCATATCGATGTGCCCCCGGAACGCGATTTCTACACAGAGGTCTGTGCAAGCCACTGTTCTTATTGACATTCTTCATGCAATGCATTAAAATGTTGTCGTAATTGCAATGCTTTGACCGTTCTCTGTAGATCCAGCCTTCTTGCAAGCCACGATCGGTTGATTATGTATAATGCATGCTATTGGTCAAATTTTTTTTCAGTCATTACCTTCCGCAAATATGAAAACAAAACCAAAACTGGGACATTTTATGCAACTTAGAAATCCTGGACAGGACGCGTCCTGGGAGAATGGCGCATATGGTCACCCTAACGTTAATCTCACGCTGGAAGCACAATCTGATAGGTAGCGTTAGCATTTTTCAGATTTTGTCAGATTTTGTTACCTACTGTTTCAATGGGAGGTAGCAAAATCTGACAGGGTAGCACAAATTGTCAGAACACCGGCATTTCTCCCCTCGGGTTTTAGGTTTCGGGAAGGGAAAAAAATTCATCCACCCCGTCCAAACTTTTAGGATACCGGGTATCAGATTTACACAATCCATTCACACAACGCTTCGGCATGTTCCCTCCCTCGAAAGCTTGACAGACCTCCCGTGCCTAGTTACGGTTGCTAAACCACGATTGGCCTGTGGCGGTTTTCGGGCGTGGCTTAGCGAAGGGTCAATTCAGGGGCCGCGCACTTTGGAGTGCATGAAAGGGGTGGGGCTGTAGAGTTGAGGGTTGCCAAGTAGCGTAATCACAGCACAATCAAGCGTAATCAAGTGTAAAAGTATCCCAATCCCAGACTTGGCAACAGTGAGCCGAGCGTCGTTACATGGCTAGCGGCTGTGTGACAGACAAAGACAGTTGATGTTTGTGTGTGCATTTTAAAGTGTTTTGACTTTCTATTGGGTTTGGACATGCTTCACAGCCGGCGACGATGGGACACTGGACCAAAATATGTATGGTTAAACTATGTAATGTTAGTTTTATATCGTTATATGCCCAAGTGTGACGTCCTGTGCCAGTAAATAAATGGTGTTCTTCCCCCATCTTGTCAACTGACGAAGGAAGGATTACCTCCATCACGGTCTTCCTCTCCAGTTCACTCAGCGGGATGATGCTGGTTTTGGAACCAATAAATGTTTTTGTAGGATTGGTTGTGTGGTTGCAGGAAAATACAAACAAAGTCCATATGCCATGGTAATGTTGAATTGTTTACACGGCTGGTCCCTAGATTTACTAGATAGCAATTATATGTCAGGAAGGAAATTCTACATTTGAGCAATGCAAGAGCATCAAGGACAACAAGAAAGCAACATTGTCTACTTTCAGCTATATCAGTTTTTTCGTGAGATTCAGACTAAAGCCACTTATCGTTCAATAAAATGTGTTTTCATTACTATATGTAGGTATGGGAATATGCACTTTAGTAGATTTTAGTTAATAGATCAGACTCTTACTAACAGTAAAATAAAAATATCCCGATAGTTGTGATGGACCGTAGAACTTCTTTCTCAGCCCTGGAACTACAACCCTAGTGTCTATTACAAATACATACGAGTTGAAAGAGTGTTGGTCCATCTCTGCAACAAGAATCTTCTGCTCCTCCTCAAGTCTGCTTATGACATGATGATGTCAAACGCTCTTCTCTTTGTCCTCAGATCGACTCGTATGTATTAAGGCATTTGAAGCATTGTGGGTTTTGTGCAGGGGTTAAATTGGGCCGGGGCTTACGACTTTCCTTGTACATTTTCAACAACATAGGCTATATATATATAATATATATAATCCAAGCAATGATGCAAAAGCGTTGCACTAATGCATGTGATCCGCCCCTAAACTTTACAAGATTACGTCAGAGCTTAAAAAAAAACCCAAACAAACTTTGAAAGCTTAATTCACGGGGGAAAAAAAGCTTAATTCACAGGGCAATCAGAGGGATGGTTAATGCTCCCGCCACTTTTGGCATGAAGTGTGTAAAGTTTCATTTAATTTATGTTTTTATTTTATTTTTTTGCACTTGTATCATACAAGAAGTTTGTTTCCTACTAATAATGTGTGAGGCAGGGTTAATTTTGGCAGCCATTTTTTATTTAGTCTTACCCTGCATCCCAATGTCCATACTATCCATCCTAAATAGTATGTGAGATTAAAATAAGTGTGTCCCAAAGCATAGTATGTTGAAAAGAGTATGCCAAAAGTCCCCGAAACTTATATTATATATATATATAAAATCAGATTTGTAATATTGTAATATTATTGCACACGCACAGTTCTCAGTGTGTCCACAAAACCCAGTAGCTTTCACTGGGGCATCATACATACAAGTTCACAAGGTCTGCTTTTAATCTTGCTATGTATAAATCTTATGGGTCATAGTTCTGAAATGATACTTGTGCAGTCAGTAATGTTGTTGGTGTTGCTTTTAAGGTTCTCTCAGCTCTGTTCCTTGAATGTATATTGTGTCCAAGGACATTTTTTAACCATCAAAACGCTTTCCTCGTACCAACCATTTTGTGGCACTGGAGGTCTGAGAAAAAAACGCTGGTGGAACAGGCAAAGCTATCCGGAAAGGCCATAGTTCTGGGAGGTGATATGAGAGCTGATTCACCAGCTAGCCTTACTGTGTGCATTACATTAAAACTACATATGCTGATGCCACGTGCTATTGAAGTTGAAAGCCTCGCCAAGGCCTCCTCTCAGATTGCATGTTAGCACAGTTTTGCTTTTACGGAGTACGTTTTTGAGTGGCTTGCCTCTCAGGGTGAGTTTTTGTGTTAAAGGTGATACAGAGGATCTTTTCGTCGACTGAGAAACCAAAGACTGTTAGTGAGTTTTTGAGAGAAGAATTGCCTCCCAAAACTCGTGCACGAGTATTGGAACACAAGTGTTTGTTTACCACCGGCATTCGCTGTGTCGTGTTAGTGGATTCATTATGTCGGACTCACCGCAGGTAACTCAAAATCTGCAGTTGTTACTCCTGTCTCCTGACAAAAACATTGCATGCGGCGCCTGTGGAGTGTGGAAAGTTACTGGAGCGCACAGCCGCGCACGTCTCTCACAAGGAACGTCATGGCAGTGATTGACAAGCCAGAGGACCAATCGTTTACGCGATGATCACACAAACGATTGGCTGATGTTTTTAAAGCCCTACCTCGTGCACAGATGATGTATATTAATATTATTCCTTTCAGTGCACCTAATAAATAGTCTTTTATCAGTTAGTAAAGACAGTTTCAAGTAATATTGCAAAAATGTATAAAACAAGACATCCTATTATCACCTTTAACCACACTGCTGATTCAAGAAATTTACATTAGTGATATTATAATACATTGAAGGCACATTAAATGACAAAACGTCTACTTGTCAGGTTTCCAATCAGTTTCAGGAGAATGGAATGTCAAACTAGGAGTGAAATCTTCCTTTGTTAGTAATGCTTATATGTAAATAACATGCTTATTCTTACATGTTAGCAACAAAATATATGAAAAGTGAGCATACTAAAGTTTATTACATTTTAAATTAGTAAAAATTCTTGCTGTCAAATGGGCAAAAGTTAGTGTAAGTGGTAAAGTTTAAAAATGACAAATTATTAGCATTTGGTGTAAAAGTAGTATTTAATATGACAAATGGTTTTTGGTTGCAAATATCGCTGACAATATTGTATGACATTTGAGGATGTTTTCTGTACATGGTAAATGTATATCTAATGTTTTACTTGGAAAGAAACATTAAACAGGACTCATGCCGTTTTGAAAATTTTGTATTGCACTTATTTTGATGGTTAAACTTTTTTTTTTGTCTTTGCCCCATTTTATTAGATAAAACTTAAGTTTACTAAGTTAATGTAGATACTTTTAATTCGATTACGATTCCAAGTCAATTTGATATCAATTATTTTGGATGTAGTATTTCAGTTGCAGTACATGGCAAATTTTCTATAGGAAAAAAATCTCAACTAATGTTGTAAACTATACATGTAAGTCAGCTGGTACTACTATAATAATATTGATTATTTGATATTTGTATTAAAAGAAACAAAGCACAAAGATTATTGTGATTTATTGGAAGGTGCTACATGACGACGCTACAAGGTGTAACAGTAGACTAAATGATTCTTGGGATTAAAAAATTGATATCGGTTTGTAAAAATGAGAATCGATTAAAATCTAGAAATCTTTTTTTTTAAACCTTTTTTTTATACACAGTGTGTGTGTGTGTGTGTGTATGTATATATATATATATATACACACACACACACACTCACACTCATTTTGTTCCAGACCCATGAGATGTTATTGCTGTTATTGTTGAAATTAATTTTAACCATTGATTCTTTGCAGCTTTGTCACTTGGAAGATAGACTTACTTTATTGCATTATGAACAAAGAACCGTCATTATTTCCAAGCAATGATGTGTTGAGTTTGCTAGCTAGCTAACCTCATCATGATAAATAACACAACATTACTGTACTTGCATTATTAGGGTAGATTTAGGGTTGGGGTAGGTGTAGATGTTAATAAAGCCATAAACCATGTTAATATCACGCTGGAAGCACAATCTGATAGGTAACGTTAGCATTTTTCGCTGTCAGATTTTGCTACCTACTGTTTCAATGGGAGGTAGCAAAATCTGACAGAAAGAAAAAGCAGCAGACAGACTGGCTAACCCGACCGTCTGCTAGCTGCCTCACGTTACAGAAGTCAGATAATTCCCAACACATAGAAACTCTTACACCTAGATATTAACACATAGAGACTGTGTCTGTACCCCGAATTAGTAAAAACAAAAAACTTCCAAACCCATTTAATGGTTATTCAACAAATAAAAAATAGTGATAATAATGATGAACCATAAGGCCACCAGGGCACAATACAGACTTTATCAAATAAATTGCTGATTTTCTATCGGAATTAGTACTAGCTACAGATAAAGTCCTTGTTGTTGGTGATTTTAATATCCATGTAGATAATAAAAAAGACTCATTGGGATTGGCATTTACAGACATTCTAAACTCTATTGGTGTTAGACAACACGTGTCAGGACCCACTTATTGTCGTAATCATACTTTAGATCTAATATTGTCACATGGAATCGATATTGATGCCGTTGAAATTCTGCAGCAGAGTGACGACATCTCAGATCATTATCTAGTCTCGTGTATACTACATTTAGTTAAAGCGGCTAAACTGCCTCCCTGTCATAAATATGGTTGAACCATCACTTCTACCACTAAAGATCGCTTTATAAATAATCTTCCTGATCAGTTTCATTGCCTTAGCATACCAGACAGCTTAGAAGACCTCGATGTTGCAACAGAAACTATTGCCTCTGTCTCTTCCAGCACATTAGACTCAGTTGCCCCTTTTCATTTAAAAAAGATTAAGGAAATGAATCCAATGCCATGGTACAATAAGCACACTCGGGCCCTAAAAACAGCAGCTAGAAAAATAGAGCGCAGCTGGAAGAAAACAAAACTAGAAGTATTTCGCATTTCGTGGAGAGGGAGAATGATTGAGTACAGAAAGGCCTTAAAAACAGCTAGATCTGCCTATTTTTCAAAACTTTTAGAAGAAAATAAACACAACCCTAGGTATTTATTTGATACAGTGGCTAAATTAGGGACTTTAAGCAGCAGCTGCTGATACAACGGCATTCCGGCGTTTCATTGCGCATGCGCAAATTTAACTGCTACTTCTTGACGTTCTACTGTAACCGTCTACTCCAGGAGAAGAGCTGATTTGCCGTAGTCGATAATACGTGACAGACTAGATAAGTAAATGTTATGTTCTATGGTTATGTGGTATTTTAATTGTATCTGTATGTCATTTAATGCCAAAATCAACCATTATCTTGCTTTTATTTACATACAGTGTATTGTTTACTATGTCAAATAATTTAAATGACCCACGCCGTCCTCTTTGTTGTTGCTTAGTGATTTTTGCGTCCTTTAACTACGGCAGTTGACAGTTTACTTCCGGTCGGCGTTGCCGTTCCATCGACAGCTGTTGCTTAAAGTCCCTGTCTGATCCCCAGATCAAGGACGTGAACAGCTCCGAGTACAACGTCACGTGTTGGCATTTCAAGAATCCGGTAAGAACGAGGGGATGTGAACGCAGCATATGTATAGTTTTGAATTTTGAATAATAGTTCCCTTTTAAAGACTTGAAAGATAACTTTTTACACATTTTATACCCATTTTTAGACTCAAATTAACTTGTTCATATTATAATAATATATATATAATAGTTAAAACACTGATTTTAATTTTTTGTTAAAAAGAAATTCACACTGACTTTGACTATTAATCTGTTTCAATTCAGTCACATGAATGAACTCATACAACCTTTTTAACATGTTTGCTTGTAAAATATGTGTCACTGTTTTAATTTTAATACAAATATTATCTGGTAAAATAGATTTCAATGCACTTCTGTGATTGAAGAAAATGCAGCGTCTGAACAGGACTTTTATTTTGGAGTGACGACATGACGTCATAAGACTGCGCCGCGCTCCTGCATCTGTTGTGATTCTGCTGAAGAAAGGTTTGTTTTAAGAATTTTATCGGTTTTAATCGACAGAAACAGTTTTAATAGTTTTACAAGCGATGTGAAATAAGTTTATTTACTATTTAATGTAACATTATGATTCTTTATCTAAAGTTAGATAAAGAATTATTCATAAATACATACACATATATACATATTCATATACAGTTCTGTAATGAAGGATATTTGTGTGAGTAAAATTAATCCACTGATGAGAAACAGTAAACCTGCGTCTCATTTCTCTCTATATATATCATAAATCAGTTTATCATGAACACGAGTTCAGTCTCTGGAGAGTCATGATGGAGAAACTGAACTTTTCAACTCCGAGTCAATTGAGTCAAACACTTTGAGAAATGATTCAGTGAATCACGACTCGTGCTGCTCAAACATGAACGAGAACAACAAACACTAACAAACTAATCTTGTTTTCATCAAAGAGTAATCATTTAAATATAATATATAATTCACTAAATACCAAATGTAGATCATAAATGCCTGAAATATGAAGTTTATTAATTTGAAGCGTT
>RJVU01041620.1:31956-64083 GCA_003731715.1 Anabarilius grahami
GTTCTAGGACGATGACGTAGAATGGTTGCACTCGGTAATCAACTGGCGCTACCCGTAGCTATTTTTACCACAACACAACTCGAAAATTGTTTCAGAGTTAAACAAAACCAATTAATTGCTTTGTAATTGCATTTAAAACACACTCAAACACACGTGCACACAAATTCTCTCTCTCACACACATCCACGCACTGTGCGCGAGCACACGCACATACACCCACCCACTCATGCGCGCGCGCACACACTCAAAGACACACACATCTACGCACTGTGCGCGCACACACAAGCTCAATCAGCTGTAATGTTATACACGTGGATGTGTGTGTGTGTGTTGACTTGCCTAATCTGTCACCTGGTTCCGATTCGGCAGGTCAGCACTCTCCATGGCTGAATCCGAAATCGCCCCCTAAACCCTCATTCACGATTCCCTACTTAAGTTCACTACAGTTCACTTGAAGGAGTGAATGAAAACGAGTGCGTGAAGTCAGACAGCTGTTGAGCGTATCGGCTGTGCACTCGTTATTGCGGTGCAATGTGGGATTGAATGAGTGCACTCCAACATGTCCGCTATGGTTTCGGACACCACTACAAATGGCTGTCCCCTCAAATAGTGCCCTATTTAAGGGTATAGGGCGGCGATTTCGGATTCAGGCCCTGTCATGGAGACTGACGAGGGCAGCCCATAACACCTCGATTGAGACAGAGCAGTCTGTCAGGTGTGTGTGTGTGTGCGTGCGCCGATCTGTTTGTGTGCGAGTTTGTGTGTGCATGTGTGTTTGAGTGTGTTTTAAGTTTAATTACAAATCAATTAATTGGTTTTGTTTAACTCTGAAACAATTTTCGAGTTGTGTTGTGGTAAAAATAGCAACGGGTAGCACCAGCTGATTGCCGAGTGCAGCCATTCTACGTCATCGCCCTAGAACGCAAACAAAATGGCGCCGCCCATTGTCCAAATATATAATGGATTTTTTAAATAATGCAGATATTTCATGGGTTTTCTACTACTTAAGTAAGAGACATCATTTATGTTATATTTAGCCATACAAGTCTTAACACCAGGGGATCCCTTTAAGGCGGCAAGAGAACTTCGCTTTAAGAATCTTGAGGATGAATTAGTGTCCAACAGAACAACATTAGCAATAATTCCCAGATTCTGAAGCAGATTAAAGATATTAAAAATAAGATAAATTATATTTACAAGGAGGATATTACGGTGACCGGGAGGGGACATATACTCGTGGAAACGTGATAATATGTCGTGGCCACAAGATATTAATTTGTGGGAACATGATAAGTCGTGGCCTTCAGATCATATGGTGAGGGAACGATATATTTTTCTCATGGCCACGAGTTAAATGTGTAAACAACCTGCGTTACCATAGCAACCTGGAATTATCACAAATGGACAAGATTATAATAATATTTATTTTTAATTAATACTCTCCAGCCCACGTCCCGGCATGGCAGCCTCGGCAAGGAACTCAGCAGCACTCACAAGAACCCCCCCCCCATGGTAGCACAGGTTGTTTACACATGTAACTCGTGGCCATTAGAAATAGATGTTGTTCCCTTAGGGTGACCATATTTTGATTACCAAAAACCAGGACATTCGGCCCAGCAATACTCAAATGATACCTTGAAGTTTACTCAAAGATGCCTTATAATTTCAATACATTTAAAATATGCCTCCTCTGTATGGATAGAAAATTGTTATATTACAAAATACTATCTATAACCAAATACACAAATTCAGATAGGCTTCTCAGAGGTTACTCAACATGTTTTATTATGACAAGTTAATGTCTCTTCTGTATTAGAAAAATAAATAAATAATAAATAACTAAAAAATACCTCTGCTATATTAGCAATCCAAATTTAACAAAAATAGCTCTCACAAACTTACAAAAACTAACTAACAAAAAGTGTCTATATCTTTGGTTTTCTTCATCCTCATTTTCCTCTTCATCCTGTTTTTCTTCCTCATCCTTCTTGCTTGCCCTTCTGACTCGATTAATTTTCTCTCAAATACCATGACATGGTAGATAAAAATCATGAGCCAAGGCACTTGCCTAGCCAAAATAGAAATCATTTCTGGTTTCAAAGTGATGTCCATCCATCCCCACTAATTGGGATACATTGGCACGGGAAATACTATTTTGCCATACGGCTAACTTGTGGATGCAAAAGCAGCCCAAGATTTTTGGCGTTATCAGAAGCCGTTTGTTGGATTTTGTCAAACAACTACGCGATTCCTCATCTCAATCACCTGCTAGATGATTTTCTAATCACTTCGCTTCCTGACGCTATACCAGCTGCAAATATCCTCCTAGTCCAAAAAGGGTTTTTTTGAGCTCAGAATCCCCATCGCCCTGGAAAAAAACATGGGTCCTGGGGGTGGGGAGGGAAAATATTTTTTCATGATTCTCCTGTATTTGTAATGTGTTATTATTCTAAAAGTTCAATAAACAGATAAAAAAAAACAGGGGTCCTGCCTCATCCATAGAGTTCCTTGGAATTAGTTTAGATACAGTGAAATCCCAGGCTTCTCTGCCCAAGAAGAAAGAAAAAAAACGACAGGATAATCCTTGTATCATCTACCCTCCTAGACAACTCAAATTGTTCCAAACGCAAACTCCTGTCCCTGCTCGGTCACTTAAACTTCGCTATGTGCATCATTGTGCAAGGCTGCCCTTTCATTTCGCACCTCCTTTCATGTGCTCCTTCGGTCCACTCGCTAGAAGACCTAATTTCCATTACTCAGGCATGCCGTAACAAACTCAGGCTATGGATAGCATTCCTAAAACAATGGAATGTTATTTTCTCTTTTCTATAACAATCTTGTTTCTTCCCCCCGTCAATATGTACTATATGTACTCCCCCCGTCAATATAAACTATTAACAGATGTAGCCCCTTCAGTCAGCTTCTGAGGATTTTACCAAGGCCGCTGGTTCACCTCTCCATGGCCCCCTCAACTCTGTTCAAGCGCTATTCAAGCTTTACCCTCTAGTAGTAGCAGCCTTCCTGTTGGGGAAAGAATGGGCTGCTAACAGTATTTTAGTGCATTGCGACAACGAAGCAACTGTTGAGTGCATTAATAAAGGCCGTTCCCATTCACCTGCTCTGATGCCACTACTAAGACTTCTAATCTGGATCTCAGTGTGTGACCAATTTATCATAATTGCTAAACATGTTCATGGGTTTGAAAATCAAATCGCTGAATCTCTGTCTCGTTTTGCTGGCTCCAGAGACAGACCAATTCCCAACTCCAGTACCTCACTATTCAGAACTAATATTCCTGTAAACCACCAGTTAAAACCAAGCAGTTTCTCCCAGAATGTTTTATAACATTCCACTTCACATACCAATTGCTGTTTCCTGATTTTTATCTCCAACCTAAACAACATTTAGGGCGCATCAAAGGCTACCTAAGCGGTGTCCAATTTCAAAGATCCAATGAGAAAGTGTTTTTATGTGAACTTACAAGGGTAAATAAAGAACTGGTTGTTTCAGAAAGTACTATACAGTGTTTCCTTTAAGCCCTTCGCACACTGAGTCCGACATTTTTGCATGCGTTTTTCGCATTTGTGATCCTAAAAATTCGTCACGCAAAGAGACATTGCACACTGAGTCCGATGCGTATTAATGAGTCCATTGCGGGAAAAAAGAAAAGAAAAGTTGCAAAACAATAGAAAATGAAGTCTTCAAGCAGTGAGCATGATTTATTTGTCCTCTCTCTTCTTAACCCTTAAATGCATGAGTGTTTCGCCAATCATTATTACATATTCGGGTCGTTAGCGACCCCTTGTATATATTGATCACAGTTGGATCTCTATATGGCCCCATTAGTATAAAACTGTCATAATATTTTTTTTAACAATAAATTACAAAATGATAAAGCATATTTTGACATTTTATTTATCAAACAGATGCATAACATACACAAAAACATAAACATACATAAACATACACAAAAAACATACATAAAGTTAAAATTAATAATTCAGACAGAAATGATCAAAACATTGCATTTCATTTGTAAATCATTACTCCATAACAATAGAAAAATCATTAAAATATTTGATAATTTCGTTATTAACATTTTATCAGGCACAATTTTCATGGCTAAAAACAATATTAGCATTTATATAACGAATATCACTTTCAGAAGTTGTGAAAGGAACAAAACTAATTGCGCATTGAAGAAAACTATGAATCGGCGTCAAAGCGCTTTAAAATTTCAGTCTACTCTCTATAGTAATATTAATAAAAATAATCTCTAATTTTTCAACACACTCATCAGTGTAAACCATTTCATCTTATATAATTACGATGTTTCAAAACTATTTCACCAAGACGTGCGTGTGTCATATGGAACTCTATGGAAATGCTGCAAACGCAGCCTGTTTTGTCAGATAAGAATTATAAAATTGCTGCAAAGCACTATAAATTAGTCAAATAAACAATAAGAACATCAAATATAAAACATTTTCATTTACACAATGAACGAAAAATTTTCACAATTAATTACACTATTTCACATTAATATTTTTGTCTACCTCTCTCTGTAGGCCTATTCGAATTCGTTGAAATTTATGGGCTCAATGAGAACAATAGTCACAAATGACAGTGACTCTTTTGTGGTCATTGCAACATGGCTGGCCACACCCACAGCAGCGGTCCACTGTTTTGCGATCGAGTGATGATGGACAGATGTGGCATCTTCTGCACTTTCTGGCACCTGTTTGTTGTTCCTCCTCGGTGGGGTTCTGTTTCACAAAACCACAGCGTTTCAGTGCACACTGGGATGCTCGGGGAAGTCGTGGTACCTGCGCTCTTTCTTGCATCCATGGTCTCAGTAGCTGAAGGCCAAGGTTCTCAAGGAAAATGCGACGTCTGTGAGGACTCGCAGCTTCCCAATCTGGGAACTTTGCGACGAAAACAACTTGTGCATTAATAGCAGCAAGGTTGAGGCAATTGTAGAAATATGCCAAGGGCCAACGCTTTGTTCTCCTCTGTACACTGTAGGTGTGGCACAGTTGGTCCACGCGGTCCACAGCACCCTTCGTCTTGTTATAATCTAGGATCATAACAGGCTTTCCAGACACCTCATCAATCTCTTTTTTGTCATGCATACTGGATAAAAGTACAACGGCCTTGTTTCTTTTTTGGCACATAGGACACCATGGCTTGCTTTTGGCAAAAACCAAACAGGCTTGATCCCACAGGTCTCCTCTTACAGGCATGAAATTCAGGTGGAATTTCTGGTTTGTTTTTGCGCATTGTGCCCAGCAAGGTAATGTGTTTGCAGAGCAAATCAGCAGCGAGTTTTGCACTTGTAAACCAGTTATCAGTTGTGACATTTATTCCAGAGTTCAGAATTGGCTCTACCAATTTCTTTACTACACTCTCTGCCAATCCTGTGCACCGCTGATCGCCTTCGCGGCCAGTGTATGGTAGACCATTGAAAGTGTATGCCGTTGCAACATCACACATCAGAAACAGTTTCATGCCGTATTTGTCAGGTTTTTTGGGCATGTACTGACGGAAGCTGCAACGTCCTCTAAATGGGATGAGCTGCTCGTCAATTGTCACATACGGACCAACGTTGTAGTTTTTCCTGCAATTTTCATTGAAGGCATTCCAGATTGATTTAAATGGAGCAAATTTATCATTGATCTTTCTTACCTGACGTGTGTCACGGTCATCAAATCTCATAAATGATACGATCTGTTCAAACCTATTGATGCTGAATGCAGCTTTGAATATTGGCCTCCCGCTGTGACCGCTGGACCAGAGAGATCGCAGAGACTCGTGCTGAGAGCGATAGACCCCAAGCAGATAGAGGACTCCTATCACGGCTTTCATCTCAGTTTCATCAACTCGTTTCCATGTGTTAGGATCTCTGCCTTTAGACACCATATACATTCTTGCATACTGGTTAGTATTTTGAATCACCTTGTGCAGAATATCATCATCAAGGAAAAATGAGAGTGCTTCACTTTCATTTACATTTACATTTATGCATTTGGCAGACGCTTTTATCCAAAGCGACTTACATTGCATTATACTATACATTTGTATCGGAGTATGTGCAATCCCTGGGATCGAACCCATGACCTTGGCATTGCTAGTGCCATGCTCTAACCACTGAGCTACAGGAAAGCTTTCAGTCAGAATCAGTTTTGCCTTGCCACAAGGCCCTCACTGCAAAAAATGCTGTTCTTACTTAGAATTTTTGTCTTGTTTCCAGTCCAAATATCTAAAAATTCTTAGATCGAGAAGTATTTTCTTGACAAGTAAAAATTATTTTCTTGTTTTTAGGGAAAATAAGTCAAAATTAAGTGAGTTTTTCCGCAAAACAAGCAAAATAATCTGCCAGTGGGGTAAGCAAAATAATCTTAATCCAAACTGAAAACAAGATTATATAGCTTATTTTTGGTTTGATATAAGATTATTTTTTCTTACCCCACTGGCAGATTATTTTGCTTTTTTTAAGGAAAAACTCACTTAATTTTGATTTATTTTCCCTAAAAACAAGAAAATTATTTTTACTTGTCAAGAAAATACTTCTTGATTTAAGAACTTTAAAATATTTTGACTAGAAACAAGACAAAAACTCTAAGTAAGAACAGCATTTTTTGCAGTGCTGCTTTGGTGTGACAAATGTTGCATCCTCTTGTCCTGCTCGAAGGAGGGTCAGCTGATAACCAAACAAGTCCATTTTTGCTTGTGTAGGTCTCTGTCTCTTCTGTGGGAACTTGGGCAGGTTTGCTTTGATTAGCTGCTTCCCCGTCATAATCGCTGTCGTCTTCAGAGCTAATTTCCCCGGTAGTGTCTGGCTCATATTCAGGATCTGAGTTATCTGATACGATACTGAAACTATTGTTTTCTTCATCGTCAAAATCGTCAATAATTTGTTCCCTGACAGCTTCGTCATCAGATCCATCATCAAGCGAGGATAATATTTGAACGCAGACTTGCTCAGCTGTAAATCGCTTAGCCATGACAATTTGTTTTATGTCTGAGGTAAATTTGATTGACGCCTCACATCATTGTTTGTCAAACATTGCCACCTTGAGGAATAAATTTTAATTACATTTATTGAAACGAGCGCTGCACAAAGCGCTGCAGAGCGGTTTCTTTTTGCACAGAAAACGTCTCAGGTTATGACTATAACCATAGTTCCCTGAGAAGGGAACGAGACACTGCGTCCAATAGGATCGCTTTGGGAACGCCGTCAGCGTGATTGCGTCTGATGCACGTATGTCAACTTAGCCAATGGCGAGAGTGAACGTCACGGGCGGGTGACGTCACGACCAGGAAAGGATAAATACACATCCGGCCAGACCGGCTTCAGCTAAACTGCCGAAGCAAATCGATCACAGGGATGCAGGGAGTATGGCAAAGGGACGCAGTGTCTCGTTCCCTTCTCAGGGAACTATGGTTATAGTCATAACCTGAGACGTTTTCTGTGTCACAGACTTCTTTAAGGGAAACTTTAAGGGAAACTCCAGAAATCAAAGCCTTGGAGGCCGCCATACTCCTCGTAGAGTGAGCTCTGACAGCTAAAGGGCATTGCTGGCCAGAAAACTCATAAGCCAATGAAATAGCCTCGACTATCCACTTGCTCATTGTCTGTTTGGACGCAGGGCGACCCCTGTTATGCAGCCCAAAACAGACAAACAGTTGATCCGCTTTTCTCCACAGGGCAGCTCTGTGGACATAAGCGTCCAGTGCTCGCACTGGACATACAAGGTTCAACTTCTCCTGGTCCGAGTTCTCAAATGGAGGAGGACAGAGAGCCTGCAGCACTATAGGCCGTGGAACATTGGTCAGTACTTTCGGGATATACCCTACTCTAGGGTAAAGGAAAGCCTTGACCATCCCCGGTGCAAATTCCAAGCACGTGGGGGATATAGATAGGGCCTGAAGGTCTCCTACTCTCTTTAAGGAGGACATGGCAAGAAGGAAAACAGTTTTTAGAGTCAGAAGCTTTTCTGAGATGGTATCCAATGGCTCAAACGGAGCCGATGATAAACTTTCCAACACGATAGCCAAATCCCATGCAGGAACTCTAGTGCGCACTGTAGGCCTCAGCCTCAGGGTGCCACGCAGGAAACGGATTACTAATGGGTTCTTCCCCACAGTGGTACCATCCACATGGGCACGGTAAGCCGAAATAGTAGACACATACACTTTTAGTGTAGAAGGGGTCAACCCAGAAGAGAAACGATCTTGTAGAAAATCTAGCACTGAACCAATAGGGCAGTTAACTGGATCTAGCTGTCGTTCTTGACACCAAGAAGTGAACACTTTCCACTTCAGGGCATAAAGTTTCCTGGTGGAGGGAGCTCTGGAGCTAAGGATGGTCTCTACAACCTCAGTTGAGAGACCAGATTCTATGAGCTTGGCCCCCTCAGAGGCCAAACCCACAGGTTCCACATTTCTGGGCGGGGGTGAAATATCGAGCCCTCCGCCTGAGATAGAAGATCCCTCCTGATCGGAATCTTCCAAGGTGAGCCATCGAGCAGAGCTACAAGGTCCGAGAACCAAATCCGGCTCGGCCAGTAAGGTGCTACTAGCAGTAGACTTATCCCTTCCCGGCGAATTTTCTCCAGAACTCCCTGGAGCAGAACAACTGGGGGAAACGCGTAGAGACGCAGCCTCGGCCACGTCTGTACCATGGCATCCAGTCCCAGAGGAGCTGGATGCATCAGGGAGAACCAAAGTGGACAGTGCGTCGTATCCTGAGACGCAAACAGATCCACCTCTGCTTGGCCATATATCTCCCAAATGAGCTTCACCACCTCTGGGTGAAGTCTCCATTCCCCTGGCCTCAGCCCCTGTCTCGACAGGATGTCTGCTCCTATATTCTGGGTCCCCGGGATATAGATTGCCCTCAAGGAGAGTAACTTCCCCAGGGACCACAGGAGGATCTGGTGCGCCAGTTTGCATAGTGGACGCGAACGCAGACCCCCCTGTCGATTTATATAAGAGACCACCGATGTGTTGTCTGTCCGGATCAACACATGATGGCCTCTCAGGTCTGGGAGGAAGAACTTCAACGCATTGAAGACAGCCATCATCTCCAGGCAATTTATGTGCCACGAGAGCTGATGGTCCCTCCACAGACCCTGAGCTGAGCGGCCTTCCATTACCGCTCCCCAGCCTGTGAGAGAAGCATCTGTCGTGAGAGTAGCTCGACGACACTGAGCTCCTAACACAGGTCCCTGGGACAGGAACCAATTTTTCTTCCATATAACCAAGGCGCGGACGCACCGCCGCGTGATCTTGATCATACGAAAAGGGTTCCCCCTCGGGGAAAACCCTTTGGTCCTGAGCCACCACTGTAAGGGTCTCATGTACAGCAGGCCAAAAGGTATCACGTCGGACGCTGCTGCCATCAGACCCAACAGTTTTTGAAACTGTTTCACAGTGAGTGACTGGCCTAGCCTTACTCTTTTCACGACTGATAGAATAGCAGTGATGCGAGCTGGTGAAAGACATGCCCGGATCGTCACTGAATCCCAAACCACGCCCAGAAAAGTGGTCCTCTGTACTGGAGAAAGCACACTCTTTTTGGCATTCAGTCTCATCCCCAACTTTTGGATATGAGCGAGGACAACATCTCGATGCCGAACCGCCATTTCCTCTGACTGTGCTAAAATCAGCCAGTCATCTATATAGTTCAGAATGCGTATGCCCTGCAGCCTGAGCGGGGCCAGCGCTGCATCTACGCACTTCGTGAACGTGCGGGGTGAAAGAGCTAGACCGAACGGAAGAACCCGATATTGGTACGCTTTGCCCCCGAAAGCGAACCTCAGGAACTTCCTGTGTTGTGGAAGGATGGAGACATGGAAGTATGCGTCCTTTAGATCTATTGTGACAAACCAGTCCTCGGATCTGATTTGAGTCACAATCTGACTTAACGTCAACATCTTGAATTTTAGTCTCTTGACTGTGCGATTCAGATGGCGAAGATCTAATATGGGACGCAACCCTCCATCCTTTTTTGGAACTAAGAAGTATCGGCTGTAAAAACCCGACTCTCTGTCTTTTACCGGGACCTGTTCTATAGCCTCCTTCGCTAGTAAGGTCTTTACTTCCTGTTCCATTATCAGAGCCTGCTCGGGATGCACTAATGTATGTAGCACCCCGTTGAATCGAGGTGGGCGGAACCCAAACTGAATCCTGTACCCTTTCTCTATCGATTGCAGGACCCATAGCAATATATTTGGTAGAAGCTTCCACTCTGCCAGAAAATCTACAAAGGGAACCAGCCTCTCGAGACTGGTCTCTAATGTATTTAACACAGCCATCTCGGTGACCTGAAGCATATTGGCAGGAACTAACCGATTTGACTGTATTTTTGTCCTCCTCAGAGGCTGCGAGTGTGACGCAGCGTCTTGTGGACGCTGGGTCACGAGCTCGCTGGAAACCGCTGCGCCCCGAAGCACCGAGGGTGGCGGGGTTGGCAGAACGGTCCCCTGAGGGCAATGAAGTGGAGTGGGCACCGTATAATGAGGTGAACACCGCTCCACCCCGCGGGGGGCCGCCCTCAGAGACCTGACACCAGTGGCGTCAGGACCTCTTTTGGCCCGCAGCCTTCCTCGCTTGAAGCACGACCCTCAGATCGGTCTTCTGCTTGGAAGGCTTGGGCTGAGAGTGCCGACCCGGCCCACCGTATTTTTGAGGTGGAGCACGAGATGCGACACTCTCCTTTTGCTGCTGCCTATATGAGGAGCTTGACGGCTGGGGCTGCTCACGCCCAGCAGCCCCAGAGGGTTGGTGGCGGCGCGGTAGATATTTTTTAAATGCCTCCGCTTGCTTCTTTGCCTCCTGGAACCTGTCGACGACTGTGTTGACAGCGTCGCCAAACAGACCAGAAGGCTGAAGTCTTTATCCTTCATATCAGTGAGACTGAGCCACAGATGCCTCTCTGTTGCCACCAAGGCTGCCATGGACCGCCCAATAGCTCTAGCGGTCTCCTTGCTCCTTGGCTCTGAGAGACAAATCTGTGGCTCGTCGCAGTTCGCGAACTGCGTCAGGGCCTATTCCTTCGCCGCCATCCAAATCCCTCAGCAGGTCGGCTTGATATGCTTGCAATATGCTCATAGTATGTAAGCAAGCACCAGCCTGACCTGCCGCCGTATATGCTTTCCCAACTAACCCTGATGTGGTCTTTAATGGCTTAGTGGGAAGCGTGGGGGCCTTCATGGACGATGCTGAAGCAGGGGACAGATAGCTCGCAAGCGTCTGCTCCACCCTTGGCACCGCCCCATAACCATAATCTTTCAGCCCTCTTATATCACTGTATGTTTTAACTTGAGGGCTGAACAAACGTGCAGAATATGGTTTCTTCCACGATCTACACAGCTCACTATGCAAATCGGGAAAAAAAGGAAGGCCCCGTGGTGAAGGTGATACATTTGATGAGAGAAAACGCTCGTCTAACTTGCTTTTCGGACGAGCGCCTTGTTTCTCGGCCAGCCATTCATTATTTATTTTGGCAACGGCGCGAGTTATCACCTCCACCAGCTCCTCATATGCAGGGGAAAGAGATGGCGAATCATCTTCCCCATTCCGACGCTCAACACATCCACCTCCTCAGAACTGGAGTGTTGAAACGACGGGCTCTCCCCCCGGGCGGAAGAAACCGCAGCGCGGGCTTCCGAACCCAGAGATTGAGCGACAGATCTCCCGGGTGAGGGCAGAGAAAGAGCGCTCACGCCCGTCTCCAACCCCTCCGCGAGATCCATCTGCGATCCCCATGATGTCTTTCTCCGCTGCTGCCGAGGCACAGCGGAGAAAGACATCATGGGGATCGCAGAGAGTGACAGGCGGGAGCGGAGCGTGCGAAGCGGCAGCCTCTCGCAATGCTCACAGTCAGCCCCCTCGAAGGCTGCCAGAGCATGCTCCACTCCCAAACACATCACACACAAATCATGTGTATCTCCACCTGTAAGGAAGCGGGGACACGGAGGAGTACACTGTTTAAATGAGGATGTGTTCGCCATGACTGTGAAATATGCTTCTGTATAATATAACTGACAGACAACAATAAATAAGACACACAGTTTGACACAGAACGCTTTGCTGAGGCAGTAAAGCTGAAGCCGGTCTGGCCGGATGTGTATTTATCCTTTCCTGGTCGTGACGTCACCCGCCCGTGACGTTCACTCTCGCCATTGGTTAAGTTGACATACGTGCATCAGACGCAATCACGCTGACGGCGTTCCCAAAGCGATCCTATTGGACGCAGTGTGGAGTTCCCTCGAAAGGGAAATATACTTACACTCTTACATACCTCGGGTCGATATTGACCCAATACACTTTTTACAATATATTAATTAGAAAACAGATATTATTTTACATTTTTTGAGTTTTTTCCTTGTTATATTGTTTATAATAAATAGATTGAGGAATACTAAGAAGATGGAGGTCTGACTTAAAAAATGAATGAGCAGGAGGGTAGTGGATGATGTCCCGGGTCGATAACGACCCGAGGTATGCATTTAAGGGTTAAATAGAGAAAAAGAAAGAGGAAATTTTGGGACCATCCAATCCCGAGATTGCATAGAGAGAAAGGAGAGTCCCCTCATCAAGCAGCTGCGTGATTATCCCGAGCCTTTCGAAGTTTACTTCAGGATGTCAATGTCTCAGTTTGATGCTTTGCTACTGGCACAATTTGTCTTTATATTCTGTCTCTTTGTATTCCGCACATTGTTTGTCATACAGTGCTACTGCTTTGTGCTGTAGACGACGTGAATCAACTTGTCAGATGGCATTCTGGATTTTCTGGTCGCTCTGAATTGTCAAAACGTCTCTCAAAATGCGTGCCACAGATGCTAAACGCAGAAAATTGAACCTGATCCAAATATTTTTATGACGGATGAATGAAATTTATTTTTTAACGTGTGAAAATTTTGCAAGCGAATTTCGGACTCAGTGTCCAAAGGCCTTTACTCTTTACTTTAAAAACTGTACGTATATAAAGGGTATTATTTTATGAATTTCTGGTCTGAGATGTGGGAACAGTGAAGAGAGAGAGAGGGCAAACGGTTTGCAGTATAACATGAGATTTTGACCAAATGAATCTTGATTTATATGAATCTTGAAAAAATACAGTTTTGGACAAAGTAATAAGAAATGAATAAAAACAATCCCTTAAATTCACCAATCAAAACCAAAATCACCAATCCAACCATATCAATCTGTTCTGCCATATAGGCTAAATCCCTTTTTGAACCCCTATTCATAGGCGACTCTAACAAACCTGTGACACGCTTTTGGCCCACCAAACCCTCACTGGTTAAAGAAAATAAAAAAATCTCTTTTCCCCTCCAGCGAGGCTTACCAGAGTATTAATCTCCCATTAGATGCTGAGAGATGCCTGGTTGTGCATCTATGTTTTCTCCTTCCCCGTCCAATGATTATTGATCTCCCAGTGGGTGCAGCAATCGCCCTCCTTTTTGGGTATCCATGTCTTTCTTTCTCCATCTTACCTGTCCAACGCTGTGAGCATTGGTCTCCCGTCGGATGCCGCAAGAGCTTCTCGGCCAGTGCTTATCCTACCTCGTCTGGCGAGGCATTGGTCTCCCGGAGCATTAGTCTCCCATGGACGCTGTGAGAGCTCTTTTGGCCAGGCATTCCAATTCCTTTCACCCTGCCATTGGCCAATAGGATCCACTCACCTGTTGCCGGGAACCACTCTTGTTGAAAGCTGAGTAGGCCACTTCAGTCTGTCATTCCTGAATCACATTGCCCCTTGTCTTTTGGTCAGTAGGGCTCACCCGTTCAATGCCGCAAGCATTGGTCTCCTGTTGGACATAGCCAGAGCCCTCCTGATCAGGCGCTTCAAATCACACTTTCCCCATCTAGTGGCCGGTAGTGTTTGTACGCCTGGCTATGTATGAACCCACTTCTATCCATTTTGACCACAACCGGGGAGAGTACACTGGGTTTCGGCTAAAATTCTAAGCTCGGAGCCCTCCCCCCGGACAGCACGCCAAACACACATAACTTTTACTCTATTTAATATGTATATGTGAACTTGTGAAACCTTATTTGGCATAGAATAAGGTTCAAATCATTTACATATTTATATATATATTCATTTAGCAGACTAGAGTTGTCAAAAGTACAGACTTCGGTACCAAGTCGGTACTGAAATTTTACAAATGTGACACTTTGAGCGCTGTTGAGTGGATTCGCAAACACCTCTGATTGGCCATTGTGTTCACATGCTCATCGGATATATCTGTGATTGGCTTGGCTTGAATCAACGTCTGGGAGCGCTTGAAAACACAATGAAGTGTTTGAATATGAAAGGGTTTTGAAAGCGGGAGCCTTTGAAAGCCAGTGTCTACCAGCGGACTGGTCCACGATAGTCACATACTTTCAAACACTCCCATGTTTATCTGTGTAAGCCCTCGGTGAAGAGTGTCATTGATGACTATTTACAAAGTTTTTGAAGTGTTGATTATTGTAGCCAATCAGAGACATAACCGATGAGCCATGAATACAAGGGCAATCAGAGGTGTTTACGAATGACAACTCTATAGCAGACACTTTTATCCAAAGCAATGTGATTAATTGAAATCTATTAATTGAAATTGTTTTATTGATGTGTTTAACAACAGTTATTTTGTGTTTATTCTAGATATCATGTTCCCTAATATGACCATTGTATTAATTGGAAATTCTTCATCAGTCCAGTTTGGAGATGAAAACATTCTTCTAGGACAAAAACAACTTGCAAATGCCGCAATATCCAGAATTATTCCTTCACAGAGGAAGATATCAGAGTGTCACATCTCTGTGATCAACATGATTGACTTACATGAGACTGAACATGTGGATGATGCAATTGGTCAACTAGTGAGCGAAAATGAAATCCACGCCTTCATCTTTATTGTGCGATTGGGCCAGTTAACAGATGGTGATAAGATGGGTCTTGAATGGCTACAAAGAGTGTTTGGTGACAAAGTTCTTCAATTTGTGATGATTCTCTTCACTTATGAGAAAGACGATGAGTGTGACAGCATAATAGATGATCTGAAGAAAAACCCTGTTCTAGAGCAACTGCTGAAGAAATGTGGAGGAAGATATCAGACCTGCAACAAGATGATGAACAACCAATCAGAGATGAGAGACCTGATGAATAAGATTGAGCATCCGTTTAATGAGAATAAACAACAGGGCTACACTGGAGAGATGTTCAACGAAGCATCAATAAAGAGAAAAGGGCTGGAAAACAGTGAACGTCAAAGTGGTGAGAAGATCAGTTCACCTGAGAACACCTGATGATGTTTCACATTATTTTTCATCTGATGTTTATTTGGTCTTGATGCTCTTCCTACATTGTTTCAATATTCAATAACCATACAATTATAGAATCAAATATAGCCACAATAAGCAATATTTCAGCCCATAATCTGCCAAGTGATTAAATTAATGCCAAGTAATTACAATTTTGCATACCCAATTTTCTGTGAATCTTAAATGAACAATTTAGACATTACATGGACATGAACTTTAATAACTTGCAGGCAGTGTCCATGATGATAGTGTGCCAGAGTGACGTGATCAGTTCCCAATAAATGCTGCTTCACACAATCTCCATATGTGCTCTGAGTCAACAACATGTGCCAACTATTTTCCCAAAATTTTCAGCTCTTTATTATTTATTTTAATGTTTAGTTTTTTTTATGTCTAATGTATTTTAATGTTTAATGCTTAAAATCTGTAATTGAAGAGTTCAGATGCAGAAGCCGCTAAACGCCACCTCTGTCAAAAATGAGATAATGACATTGAACGAATGTTTATGGCACAAAGTACACGTTCAACAAATCACGTGCTTCAAATTCTCTAAATCGCAGCGTCAGACCATTCAGAAATATCAGTTTGTTGGCAAAAGCCTCTAGACGCCACTTCCCTTTGGCAGCAAAAGCCGCTATGTTCCGAGAACCAATCAGAAGGCGCGAATCGAATCATATGATTTCAAGCGGTTTAAATATAGCGGCGCGCTGAGATTTTTTTAGATTCAGATTGAGATTGAGATTTTTAAAATAAAAGATGGAGTATGATGAAATGGATCAGCCTGTCCTACTAACATTGAATGGCAGAAGAAAACGTTATTTACCTCAAAACTCTGCCTGTCACAAGGCAAAATAGCCTACAGTGGAAATGGCTTGGTCGCAAGTGTATCATGCACTCATAACAGTTCTTCGTGCAGTGCCGTTACTTTGAAGGAATCGGATTTATTATACATCAAACAACAGCTCTATTTCGCCAAAGACAAAGTCAAACAAGATGCCATTCTTCTGTCTCATATGGAAGCTGTGCCATGTAAACGGAGGAGGCAAAAAGTGTAACGCTGAATAGAAGAGACATGTGTTAGATCCCTGTGTAAAGAGGTTTGTCTACTGTTTAGTTTTGAAATGATTGTGCTCTCATCTTTTTCAGGGTTTCTAGTTGCATCTTTTGTGATTTTTCAACTATTTACTATGTCTTGTCCCAAATAGGTGGATTTAGAGGTTTTTGTAAAAAAAAACACAAGTGGATTTAGCTGGTTTTGACGCAAAAGAAAATCTAACTTGTTAAAAATCAATAAATTGTCTAGAGTGACATTTTTGAAAAAAATTTGTTTTATTCACTAGCTAATAACCTTATCATTACCTTTAAAATGAAACTCCTGAACTTGACCGTAAAAGCCTGGTAAAAAAAATGCTCATTTAAAAGAAAAGAAGTCTGATGGATTTTAAGGGTTTTGCATCTGAACTCTTCAATTTTAACATAACCCCATTTAGATTGGTCGAACAACATTCTGTTGTTATAAGCGGAAATTCATTATTTTTCATTAAAATATCCAATAGACCAGTGTTATATATTTTGTTCACTTGAGTACTTACAATATCCCAAATGTTTCCAACTATTTGTAAATCGTGATTGCAATTTTATCCAAGGCTCCAGGACGTGTGAGGAGTCACCTATCAATTGCATCATACCCGTGTTACCCTCGGTTTCCATTATATTTTGTAGAAACCATGAAAACGCCAAAGACGCTTTAATATATTGCATGTTTTAATAGACAAGGAACTGTTTTGATATATTTTAGGGGTGCAACGGTTCTCTGTAAAAAAAATCGAACCGCACCGTTCTCCACTTAATGGTTCGGCACGCACTTGCACCCCAGTTCATCTCGAATGACGACGCATCTATAGGCTAATATGGTTTGTGTTTAAAATAGCAACGTGGAAAACAGACAGAGAGAGTTCAGATAATGTATATATCAGTCGATGGATGCGCAAAACGTTACAACAATGATAATCAGAAAGCGTGGACAAAACAGTCACTCTTTGTAAACCGTTAACTGCGAGTGCCGTATGTTCTAATGTCCTGTCATTTACGCCGTCATCGCCCGGTTGTTGATAGCGCGTGAGTGCAGGTGAGACCTGAACAGCACACGTTGCTATCTGTGTTTAAACTAAACTCATTTAAGACTTGCTGATTTAAACATTTAAGAGCAAGACGCGAAAGAGAACTCACACGTGCTGTGAGAAGATTTGTGTGTGCGCTCATCCAAAATGTGCACACACTTATTTCAGACAGCGCATGTTTTGAATAGGCCTCTAGCAACCAGAAAATCGTACATATTGCACCTTTAACTAATGGCAATTTGTTAGCCAGAGCTCTAAAATCTCAGTTGGCATGCCCTATGCTTTATAATCATTTGCAACCTTTACTCAAAACAAGATCAAACATATTCCAAATAAACCTTGGAAGTTCACACCTTAACTGTAGAACAGAAGATAATTTGCATGAAAGACCTTGATAAAGGGCACACCCTCTGTAGAAGGAAAAATTTCCCTAGTGTCCCTTAGGGTGTTTTCACACCTATAGATTGTTCGTTTTGTTGTAAAACAGGGACTTAATTTATTACAATGTTGCAATTTCTTCTTGGTTCATTTCGTTTTCACAAGGTAACATTTAAAACCGTACTTAAATGTTTTTATGCAAGTCACAAGCAAGTAAAACTGTCCTCTTACTGCTCCGAGTTTCCAGGGCCTCCAGGAATGTGTTTGGGAACTACTGGTCTACATGACTTGAAAACATGGAACTCACACAGTGGTTATATGGACAATACTTTGCCAAGACACATGGCAAACATGAGGGCTTAAATACACACACTACTAATTACTAGACAACACACACCTGTGAACATAATCACAATTAACCAACATTGTTGGTTCAACATCAATGTTCAACATCGGCTGTGGCTGGATGCAACTGATCGGTGAGAGTAGCCGCATGCTGGAGCTGAAAACGGTACAACATAATCATTATATTATTTAAATACCAATGCAGTGGGGTCTACATTTTTTTATAAGTTTTATTTTGATAAACACGACACAAAATAAAATCACGACTACATGAAAAGAGCTTTAAATGTTATAAAAATACAGATTTGTGAGCATTAGTGGAACTGAAGGCGTGAGAATAAAACAGTATAAACACGAAACACATTATCGTTGTCATGTGGTGAATCCAGCCAATCGTGAAACAGCTGTGTCCTCATCAGAGCTTGTGCAGCTCCTATTGAGAAACTGCACTGGCTGACTCAGGCGGCTGATCTCGAATCACTCTCGCTGTACTTTGAATTCATACATAACAGTCACATGGCATCTGTTTCTTTCTTCAAATGGAGAGGAAATGATAGTGAGGTGTGATCTTTGAGTTTTCACTTAAGCCCTATTCGGACGGGATTAGTTTTACATGGGAAGATGGAGTAATGTAATTTTACCTCAGGATGTCTGTAATATTAATTGGCCAATTCCTCTGACAATTGCTTCAATCTTCTTTTTGCTCTGAATCGTATGGAAAATACTTGATTTTTGCCACAGACTTGTCCCACCACCTACCACACAAATTAATTGCTTGAAAAATGCACAGAAACCTACATTTAAACAGGAAATGACAGAATTTTACCGTACATATTTACAGCGAGTCTATTTGAACGGGATTAGTATTACCTGAGGTCATTTTTACAGACCTTTTTACAGAAGGTAAAAGTCGCTGTAATCTTTACTGACATTGTCCGTTATGATTACTGAGATGGCACATTCGGACGGGACTAAAATCACTGAGAAGCTCTGGTAATAATTATTTTACCCCCACATCCCCATGTAAAACTAATCCCGTCCAAATAGGGCTTAAGAGTTCTTTGTTTTATCAGAGTAGTTTTCTCTGGATTCAGACATTTTTTACAGTGTAAGTGAACATATTTGCATTTGTTTTCTCTTTGATACAGCATCAGAAGAAGGGAGGCTGCCCAGACAGATTCCTGTCCTTAGTCCAAACCCTGATGCTAAGGAGACAAAGATTGTTCTTCTGGGTAAAACTGGTGTTGGGAAGAGTGCAACTGGAAACACAATACTGGGACAGAAAAAGTTTAAATCTGAGTTTTGTTTAGAATCAGTAACCAGTGAATGCTCATATGCAAATGCCACTGTTATAGACCGATCTGTGTCTGTAGTTGATACTCCTGGATTCTTTGATACACAGATGAGCTTTAAGCAGTTACAAGAAGAGATGGCGAAAAGTGTTTATTTATCCAGTCCTGGACCTCATGCATTTCTCCTTGTATTTCCTCTGAATGCAAAGTTCACTGATCAGGAGCAGCAGATTACTCAGCAGATTAAGCTGATTTTTGGTCAGGAGGTGTTAGAATACTCCATCATTCTCTTCACTCATGGAAATCTGCTAGAAAACCAAAACATAGAGGAGCTCATTGGGAGGAACAGAGCATTAAGTCATCTAGTTGATCGGTGTGGAGGCAGATTTCATGTCTTCAACAATAAAATTGAGAATAACATAGAGCAGGTCAAAGATCTACTCCAGATGATTGATACAATGATAGAGCAGAATGGAAGACGACACTACAGTAATGAGATGCTTGAAGATGCTCAGCGATTCAGACAAGAAGAAGAAGAGCAGAGACAAAGAGAAGAAGAGCAGAGACAGAAAGAGGAAGAAGAGAGAAAACAGCAAGAAAAGCAAAGACAAGAGGAGATTGAGAGAGTGAGAAATACAGAATTGAAACTCAGAGGAGAATTGGAAGCTCACATAACTGAATTAGAAAGACTTAAATCAGAGAATCAGAAAAAGGAAAAAGATAGAAAACTACAAGAAGAGATGGTGAGAAATGAGACAGAGAATATCAAAGCAAAATTAGAAGCTCAGAGATGTGAACTAGAAAGACTTAAAGCAGAGAGAGAGGAAGAATCGATAAAACAACTTGAGAAACAAAGACAAGAGGAGAGAACCAGAAGAGAGAACGAAACAAGCCGTGGGTTTAAAGCATTTTATACCAAGCATCAGCGTTATTTTTTTACTGCTGCTTTTGGAATTGCTAGTGTTGGAGCTGGTGGTGCTGGAGCTGGTGTTGGTGGAGCTGTTGTTGGTGGAGCCCTTGCTGCTGGAGTTGCTGTTTTTGGAGCTCCTGTTTATGCTGCTATTGCTGGAGCTGGTGTGACTGTAGCTGCTTTTGCTAGCCAGAAAAAGAAACGGGAGAAAAAACAGCAGTAGAAAAATTACAAGAGAACAGTAGAGAAGAAAAAAAAGGAGACTACTCATAGTTAGAAGAAATAATGAGCTGACAATAATAGCGGCTACATGCTTTTTAAAAATGCTGAAAAAAAATCTGATTTAGCTATTCACTTTAATAAATCTAAAAGTGTTTTTTTTTAACCAGTATCCAATTACAGACAAAGCAGTTATTTTCATTTAAAGGTGCCCTAGAACCCTTTTTCACAAGATGTAATATAAGTCTAAGGTGTCCCCTGAATGTGTCTGTGAAGTTTCAGCTCAAAATACCCCATAGATTTTTTTATTATTCAGTTTTTTAACTGCCTATTTTGGGGCATCATTATAAATGTGCCGATTCAGCGCGTGTCCCCTTTAAATGCTCACGCTCCCCGCCCCCAAGCTCACAACTCTATAATACATTGCATAAAGTTCACACAGCTAATATAACCCTCAAAATGGATCTTTACAAAGTGTTCATCATGCAGCATATCAGATAATGTAAGTATGGTATTTATTTTGGTGTTTACATTTGATTATGAATGAGTTTCATAGTAGCCTAGGCTGCAGCTAACGGAGCTAAAGCTAACATTACACACTGTTGGAGAGATTTATAAAGAATGAAGTTGTGTTTATGAATTATACAGACTGCAAGTGTTTAAAAATGAAAATAATGACGGCTCTTGTCTCCGTGAATACAGTAAGAAACGATGTTAACTTTAACCACATTTAACAGTACATTAGCAACATGCTAACGAAACATTTAGAAAGACAATTTACAAATATCACTAAAAATATCATGATATCATGGATCATGTCAGTTATTATTGCTCCATCTGCCATTTTTCGCTATTGTCCTTGCTTGCTTACCCGCATAAAGTCTGATGATTCGGCTGTGCACAGATCCAGACATTAATACTGGCTTGACTAATGCCTTGAACATGGGCTGGCATATGCAAATTTTGGGGGCGTACATATTAATGATCCCGACTGTTACGTAACAGTCGGTGTTATGTTGAGATTCGCCTGTTCTTCAGAGGTCTTTTGCACAAATCAAATTTACATAAGAAGGAGGAAACAATGGTGTTTGAGACTCACTGTATGTCATTTCCATGTACTGAACTCTTGTTATTCAACTATGCCGAGGTAAATTCAATTTTCAATTCTATGGCACCTTTAAATGTTTCATGAAAAATGATATGTCCGTTGTATGAATTGTTTCGTTTCCTGAATCGGTTACATTGATTAAAGTTGTTGAATTTATTTGTGGATTGTTCTCACTGGGCTCTTGTTTTCTCAGTGCATGCAGCTGTACACTGTTTTCTGTATACTGTCTGCAATGCATGTACTGTAGTATTTCTCATTTACAATTTTTATTAGTTGTTTTGGTACTTTTCTCAGAACTGAAACTTGGACAGCTGGACTTTTGATTTTGATGGCACTGATAATGGTCATTGATATAAAAACCAAGGAATTTGAGCAAGTTACAGGTTATAGTTCATTGTGTGGTGCTGTTTGTACAAATTGTTTTGAGAAATTAACTTACAGGTTTGCAGGTGTTTTGAGATAAGATTAAAAAAATTGTACCAAAGCAACTGCCGTAAAAAAAACTAATAAAAGTTCTACCAGAAAGACTCGGGAGGCAAGGAAACATTTAAATAAGATTTATTTAACAGTTTGTATGCAAATAATAGGTCTAGACATATTAGACATATTAGCTTTGAACCAGGTGAATGAATCTCTCGAAGAAGGATGAAGTAATCTAAAAGGATCCAATAGTGACAAGTTAGTGCAAAAATCAGTTATGATAGGGTTAATGACATGACCAGTGGTCCTTGATGGAAACCTATCAATATTATTATTAGGAGCCTCAATCACCACCAGTAATAAAAAATGCTGATGGGAATTTCTTTTAACTGTGATATTTTACATGATAGTTCTTGTAGTAGGGCATTATTTGCTGCAGAATTATTAAAGCCATAAACATTTCCTAGTATAAAAAAATACATCATCAAGCTCGATCACAGTTACAATCCATCTGCCCTCAGAGGAAAAATGAGACTCTAGAATATTCCCTTTAAAGTTTCTTTCAAATATGATAGCTACACCACCAGAATGATTAGTACAATGACTAAAAAGGGCTTTTCTCTTAGTAATATCTCAAATCCCCTGTACATTAATTGAAAAACATGACAACGAGAACATTAATAACTGCTTATAAAAGAAATAGACTGGTCTGTTAAGCCAGTGCAAAATCTTAACATAAATGGTACTCATTAATGATGAAAATTATAGTGCATATTCATTAACCATCCCCCTAATAATTCATTTTTAACCCTTATTTTAAGTAAGCAACCTTGACCTTTAAAAATTCAAAAAGCCAGAAAGTTTACATACAAGCTTAACTGAACCATCTCAGAGCCCCATAACAGGGACATCTCTGACTGTCTGTGACTGGTCAAACACCTGACCATTTTGTTGTCTGCATCAAATTAAATTTACAAAAGTAGTTTTATAAAAAATATATATTAAAGTGTCTACTTTCATGTTTTAAATAACTTTTGTGAAAATACAGCATTAAAACATCGGTGAAATAATGTGAAATAATCAAAGTTGTAAATTTGTAATTCGGCGTACATACCATTGTCATTGCATCCACAAATATATGTAAGCAAAAAGGTACTCGAGGCTGTGCTGTATCGTGAATTAGTCATGGCTGAAGGGCGTTAGGAACAACACTTTCACAACACCCTTCAGCCATGACGATACAGCACTAGCCTCGAGTAACTTATTGCTTTTATAAAACAGTTCCCACACAATACAAATATTAAAGCCAAAAATATGTATCAATGCAACTTTCATGAACTAAACTTGAAGTAAACTAACTAAAATCCTTCCTTGCGCCAGTAAAAAATATTCCCCTGACCGTGAACAGCTGTAACGAAGCTGGACTCAGGCAGGGATCCAAATGCAAAGCTTTTATTAAAAGTGAGCGTGATTGTACAGGCGTGGTCGTACTCCACGGAGCGTGGTCGTACTCTACGGTGGGTCAGGTGGCTCGGGAAGAAACGGCAGGTCAGGAGAGTCGTGCAGCCACGGCAGGTCGGGTGCCGTGGGCGGCCATGGTGGGACAGAGTCCATAGAGGACCACGGCAAGTTGTAATCCCTAGACAGCCATAACAGTTCGAAGGCCGTAGATGGCCACGGCCGTGCAGGGTCCCCACCCTCAGGTATATGCCCCCCCCCCAAAAAAAAGTTCTTGGGGAATTCAACGGAGGCAGTGGCGTGTTCGTCGGCAAGGAGCTCGGGTGGCGCCGGCAGGGCAAGGAGCTCGGGTGCGGAGTCTGGAGGTGGCGCCTGCAGGGCAAGGAGCCCGGGTGCGGAGTCTGGAGCTGACTCGGGCCCGGGTGCGGAGTCTGGAGCTGACTCGGGCCCGGGTGCGGAGTCTGAAGCGGGCTCGGCGAAGACTGGAGCAGTCATTTTGTCCGTAGACATCGGCGGAGCGACCATCTTGTCCGTGGACACCGGCGACGCGGCCATCTTGTCCGTGGACACCGGCGACCCGGCCATCTCGTGCCTAGCGGCCGGCGGGGTTGAGTGCGAAGCGGCCGGCGGAGGCTTAGAATGCCAGCCGCTTGTGCTGTAATCAGCGGTGGATCAGCCACACTGGAACGCAACCCTCTCCGCTCCCGGACAGATCCAGAGACATGACGTGATTCTAGATGATCAGCGGAGACTTGACTTGGCTCTGGAAGATCAACGGAGACGTGACGTTGCTCTAGAAGATCAGCGGAGAAGTGACGTGATGTTGTTGTGGTAGCCGCCATTTTGTGAGTGTTCTCTTTAGCGGCCGACATGACGTGATTCACCGTGGTGTCGCATTTCTCCGCGATACCCACAGTAAAAAGTGAACCAACAGTGAGCAGGGCAAAGTCCAGAAATTCCATGAAAGACCCTCGGGGACCATTGGTGAGTAAATAGTCCTTTAGTGGTTTGTTTAATCCATAAGCAAAGAAATCAATGAGGGCACAGTCCGGCAGATCAGATAAATAAGCAATATCTAGAAACTTCTGAATATGTGCCTCGAGGCACACATATATATATATATATATATATATATGGATAATTAATGTACATTAATGTACATAAAAAGTTACCGAACGCGTTTCAGTGCTGATTCTACTCGCATTTGGCGCGTTGAACCATTTAGGGACCGTTCATATGTCGCGTCTAAAAACACATGGAAAACGCGTTGGCGCCGCTTTCTCCTTTCCAAAGCGCTCGGGCGCTGCGGTGGCGTCTGCCGTTACTAACCAACCACGAGCTGCGCTCTCCATGACGAGTTTGTTTCAGCAAAGGATATATGGATTTCCAGCACCAAAATCACTTGCAGTAGCTCTGCTACAGCAGATTTATTTAAACGATACCTTACACTGGTATGTCCTATACCTTCCATATTGTACTTACGGAACAAACCACGCCAGTTCTGTTCTTTTCTGTAAGTTGGATTGGGAAGGAGTAGGACATGTAGCGTAAGCTTTTTGAAGATTACAGAAATTCGGTTTTGGCTGAAGCACGTGCAAGGCGATCATTTGTTTATATAAATCATATACAGTTATATTTTTTTAGAAAATGACATTGTTTTTTCTAGATAAGACTCTTATTCCTCATCTGGTATCGTTTAAAGCCCTTTGAAGCTGCACTGAAACTGTAATTTTGACCTTCAACTGTTTTGAAGTCCACTATAAGTCATCAAAAACGTCTCGGTTACGACTGTAACCTTAGTTCCCTGAAGAGGGAACTAACGTCAGAGGCGGGTGACGTCACGACCAGGAAACTATAAAGCACGCTCAAACAAAGCAGCGCTAGCTTCAAAGTGTCTGAAGTAGTCGCTTGACAAGCATGCAGGAAGTATGGCAGAACAACGCAACGTCTCGTTCCCTCTTCAGGGAACTAAGGTTAGTCGTAACCGAGACGTTCCCTTTCAAGGGAACTCGCGATTGCGTCGAGAAATTGACGCTGTGGGAACGTTAATACCCACGCCGCCATAATGACCAATGCCTGTCTAGTGTGACTCGTCAGCACCAGACAGAACCCTGGCCCCAGGAGTGGAGCTCAGATCAAGGTCATAAAACCTCATGAATGTATGCGTTGAGGACCAGCCTGCCGCATCACAAACATCTTGCAAAGATGCTCCGAGGAGCAGAGCTTGAGAGGCCGCCATACTCCTAATGGAGTGGGCACGGACTGCCAAAGGAGATGGCAGCCCTGCCGACTCGTAAGCAAGTGAGATAGCCTCAACTATCCACTTACTCATCCTCTGCTTAGATACTGGGCCCCTTTCCTAGGGGACCCGAAACAAATGAACAATTGTTCTGACTTACGCCACAGGGCAGCTCTGTGGACGTAAGCATCCAACGCCCGAACTGGGCAAAGCAGATTAAGTCGTTCCTGGTCTGAATCCCTGAAGGGAGGAGGACAGAAGGCCTGCAGTACTATGGGCCTCACCACATTGGTGGGGACATTAGGAACATAACCAGGTCTGGGAGAAAGGAAAGCTTTCACCATACCGGGTGCAAATTCCAAGCACGATGGGGCAACCGAAAGAGCTTGCAAATCTCCTATTCTTTTAAGAGAAGAAATAGCGAGAAGGAACAGAGTCTTGAAAGTCAAGAACTTAACTGGAACCTCCTCAATAGGCTCAAAGGGAGCTAAGGAAAGGCCCTGGAGCACCAAGGCCAAATCCCAAGCCGGTACCCTCGTGCGAACCGCAGGCCTCAGCCTCAGTGTGCCACGAAGGAAGCGAGTGACAAGAGGGTCTCCAGAGAGCCACCCGCCAAAGGCATGTGGTAAGCCGCAATGGCCGCCACATAGACCTTTAAGGTGGAAGGAGATAACCCTGCAGTGAACCTCTCCTGCAAAAATTCCAACACTGCCGCCACCGGGCAGTTAACTGGATCCAACTGATGACCACTGCACCAAGTAGAAAACAGCTTCCATTTAAAAGCATACAGCGTCCTCGTGGAGGGAGCTCTAGAGTGAAGGATGGTACCCACAACCTCGGTTGAGAGACAGGGTCTATGAGCTGGGCCCCCTCAGAGGCCAAGCCCACAGGTTCCAGAGTTCCGGGCGAGGGTGAAATATTGAGCCCTCCGCCTGGGACAGAAGATCCCTCCTGACCGGAATCTCCCAAGGAGAGCCGTCTAGGAGAGCAACTAGGTCCGAAAACCAAACTCTGTGTTGCGTTCCCACAGCGTCAATTTCTCGACGCAACGTCTCGTTCCCTTGAAAGGGAACCTTAATTTCTTTTCGACTGAAGAAAGAAAGTCATGAATATCTTGGATGACATGGAAGTGAGTAAATTATCAGGAACATTTTATTTGAAAGTGTAATCCTTTAATTTAACATACCCAAAAGAATTTAAATATATCAATGAATTTGTTTAGAAAGTAATTATGCAGATGGATTCTGAAAGGGTCTCCCCTAAAATTCTAGGAGTGTAAACAGTGTTACATGAAATGTAACCAATTTTTTTAAGAGTTGTACAGTTTGTAATTCATATATGGGCAATGTTATAAACGTCAGACCTTTGTTAGCAGTTTCATTCTAATAAATTGTGGCTGGTTATTTTTGTGGCCATTGGCCAATTGTACATGTTTTAAAGGGATAGTTCACCCAAAAATGAAAATTATGTCATCATTTACTCATAATGTTGTTCCAAACTTGTATGAGTTTCTTTGTTCTGTTGAACACAAAGAAAGATATTTGGAAGAATGTTTGTAACCAAACAGATCTCGCCCACCATTGACTACCATGCAGTGTTAATTTTGGCAGCCATTTTTGATTTAGGGTGCGTTCACACTTGTAGTTCGGTTCGTTTGGTTCATTTGGTCTGGACCAAAGAAGAAAAACAAACATTTAGTCCTGGTTCCATTAGCGTTCAGATTGGCAATTTTATCACCGAACCAAAAGATACCGAACCTTAAGGCACAGGGATACATTCACAACGTGATTGGTCGGATTTTATGACGTATTGCCTATTTTGAGACGGAAACTTACCGAACATCCAAAACAATGCTGTGTGCTGAGGTAAATGTGCTCATTGTGTGTTTTGTAGCGGTGCGTAGCCTGCATGTGATGGTATTTTGGCCAGCTGGGAACTCGTGAAGAGCTTATTAAAATGTGTAAAGTAGTCAAAACAGCGGCAGGAATCCATCCGTCACACACACCAATGATCTGCTGCATGGAGATGCGCGTCTGATGCATGTCATGGGCAAACTCGCGACTATGACGAGAAAAACCGACATGCGAGAGGATTCTGTCCTTTTTAGGGTCTTGTCTTCCTGTTTTTGGTTCGTTTACATGTCTTTGGTCCGTGTTGCGTTCATATATCATTCGAACCGCACCAGAGTTCGTTTGGAAGCGGACCGAGACCCATCTTCTCAGCAGTCTCGGTCCGCTTTTTTGGTGCGCACCAGGGTTCGGGTGGCAGCGTTCACACATGCTCAAATGAACCGCACTAACAGAGCAATTGCACAAGGGTTCGTTTTAATCGAACCAAACATGACAAGTGTGAACGCACCCTTAGTCTTAGTCTTTATCTTCAGACGAAAAAGCTCCTTAGTCTTAATCACATTTTAGTCATTTTAGTCTTTCGTATTTTAGTCTAGTTTTAGTCGACGACAAGTCATCGGTTTCATTGCTTTCTGAATATGATCTCATTACATCGTAGCACATATACTCAGATTTTATCTGTATGCGCGGTAAAACCGCATACCGCGCTATTGAGCCACTCAAAATTACCGCAAGGGAAATTGCCTGACCGTGACAGCCCTACCAGGGCCCATTTAATTTAATAAGGTTTTGGTACCCTCCCTACATATAATTATATAAAGAATGAAAGCCTGTTGTGTCAGTCTCTTGATTTGTTGCTGTGGCAGCTAATGTGAAACTCACCTTCTTCGTGTACTGAGTGTGAATGGCATCAAGGCGTTGTCCTGAAGAATCACAGCTCCAAACGCAAGAGATTACATCTCATCTGGTAACAACAGTAAACATAATTTTAAGAACTCTAATGATATCTTTACCCCCTGATATTGCACTGGTGATATAATTCAAACATATTAGAGGCACAGAGTATGAGCAATGAGTAAGCTGGCCAAATTTCTCTCGAAAATAACTTACATGCTTAAAGTTGTCGACCCCCTGAACCACAGTCAGCATTTATAAGTAAAAAGTATTTAAGTTAAAAATAAAAATACATACATGTGTACAAACAAATAAATAAATATCATGATATCCTGTTATTATAATAATGTTATTAATGTTATTTATGTTATTAAATAAATGATTATAACTACAAGCATTATAACTTTATACTTGTCACTTATGTTACCTCATTTAGCTGATTATTTAACCTACAGGCCTTTCAAGGACAATCTCACTGAAACAACCCAGGGTTAATGATTTTAAAATGTGAGACTTCTTTCAAAAACATGTAAAAATCTTACAGACCCACAACTTTTCAACAATAGTGTACTGAATGATTGAGGTTTTGCTTACTAGTCATCTGGTTCATGGCCTTTGACAGCAGGTCTCTCAGCTCAGCTGGGGTGCAGCAGGCCATCAGTATGGAAGGATCTACGAACACAACATGCAATTTGTCTCAGAGCAAACAATATTTAGTATAAAATGCCAGGTTTATTACAAGGAACCAAGCTAGAGCAGAGGTGGAATGAATAATATGAGCAATTCCATGCAAATGTCAACCTTGCCATGAAAAAATAAAGTTTTTACCAAAATATCAAAACCTGTTACAAGTTATCCATTTAGGTCTGTATTTTATTTTATTGGTGTGCTGTCATGGAAATTTTAAGGAAAGTGCTTTGTTTATTCACCACAAATGAGGTGTGCACAGATACTAAAATTACATTTTCAACCAAACATATTTCATGCTTTCAAAAGATGAATCAAAGACTCCCTTTTTTACACTTAAAGTTAACAGTAAGCATTTTGCAGAAAGATGGGGGCATGACTGAGATATAAATACTCTAACTTTGTTATAACAACATTGCCTTTTAAATTTATAAGGGCTATATTTAGGAAGTCACGACGCTTCAGTGCTGTGTCACGTCCGTAACGATTTACAGATTAAGTTTATATTCTATAATAATTATTAATACAAATAATTTGAAACTTTCTGAGCAAAGACAAAATATGTCAATGCTAATTATGATTTACAATTCATTTAACTTTTTTGCTCTAAACAACCTTATTGATGCGTTACGGATGTTTCATAATAAATATAGGCCATGCATGTGATGTGACCAGCGCATATTTGTTCACCATGATACTGCTGTTAAATTTACTGACATATATTACATTGATCTCCATTACTGTATATTGGAACATTTCAGAAAACAAATTATTCTAATAACATTTTAGAAATAAATTTTTAATAACGAAAACATCATGAAAATGTACATACCATAATGTTAGCATTATTACCTGAAAGATTATTATCTGAGAGAGAGAGAGAGAGAGAGAGAGAGGCTGCGTCCGAAATCGCATACTTCCCTACTATATAGTATGCGAAAAACAGTATGCGAGGCGAGTAGTATGTCCGAATTCATAGTATTCGAAAAACAGTAGGCGAGAAGTACCCGGATGACCTACTGCTTCCGCCCGAATTCTGTAGTAGGCATACGATGGACGCTGCGCTATCCCGTGATGCCACAGGAGAGGATTCTTCATATTCGAAAATGGCGGAAAGCGGCGATGCAGCGCTTTTCAAGTGTAAGTACCTCAGGGGAATAAGGTGTTCGTTGTGGTTAAATTGCACTTGTTTAACATAATGTAAGTAAACGGCTGAATTATTGAAAGTTAAAACAAAGTAAATCGATGAGAAGATTTTGAGAGTCGGCTGTAAAAAAAAAAAATGTATTACTGAGCACATCGAGCTAACGGAACAGGTCGAGCTAACGTTACATCAGCTTGTTAACACTGTTTATTTAACGGAGACGTTCGTTGTTTAGCAGTTTAATGAGATTAGAAAACTTAACGGAATTAAAAGATTTTTTCCAGTGTTGCATTAATACATCGATCATCATGACTAATGTTTAAATACTGTTGTGACATTAACTTACAGGGACTGATGAACACACCCGCGCCCTTATCCAGTGGAGAGTGGCTAATGAAGCCCTCTTCACTGGAAAACGCAATGCTGCCATCAAAGGATTTGAGTAAGTATACAAATGAGGTAAAATGTATTCAGGTGCTGTTGACAGTGAAAGTAGTTCATACTAACGTTTACGGCAGCTTATTATATTTTATGTTTTCTGCTTGATTTCTGTGCATTTATTGCAGAGTTTTTGTAAAAGATGAAAAGATAGAGGGCAAAATTTCTGCCGCTCAGGTCAAAAGGAAGTGGGAAAACCTAAAACAAAAATATAAAGTAAGATTTAAAAAAAAAAATAGTTATTTCCAAAATGTGAATTCTTTCATGATTTAATTATGCTAATGTTTGTTCATATAATAGTAATGCAGTAATCTAATGAATATAATTGAATGTCTTGGTATTTTGCTTTTACATTTAATTTTTTTTGTAGGATCTTAAATGTCCACAGACTGGTGTGAGCACTGAGGATGGTGAGGTTACAGCAGCATCCTGGAAATGGTATGCTCTCTTGGATGAGGCAATAGGGGGGAGACCCTCCATCACACCACCCAATCTTATTGCCTCATCTGGACCAGGTGTTGCTGTAACCTCACCATCCTCAGAGAGGTCAACATTTGCAAGGACAGGGAGGAAAAGGAAGGACATAGAGGAGCTGATCTGTGAGATGGAGGAGAAAGAAGCAGAAAGAGAAAAAGAAGCAGTTGAAAGGGAGGAAAGGCGATGGAGAGAGATGGTGGAAAGGGAGGAAAGAAGAGAAAGAGAGAGACGAGAGCAAGAAGAAAGACGAGAACGAGAGGCCAGGGAAAGAGAAGAAAGAAGAGACCAAGAAATGAGAGAGAGAGAGGAAAGACGAGACAGGGAGACAAAGGAGCGAGAGGAGAGGTTTCTTCAGCTTTTAGAGCTTTTTGCAAAAAAAAATTGAATAAAAAAATATTAATAGTAACTACAGACTTTCTTTCCATTTATTTATGTTGGGATTTTCTTTGTTTTATGCTGTTTTATCAGCGTTTTATTGCAAATGTTAATGTCCAGAGTTTTACAGTAGCTCGATTTTGTCAGCTGTAAAGTGTTTAATATTTAGCATTGAGTAACAACAATTTTAAAGCACTTATGCGCACACTGAATTTGTAGTAGTTTCCAGTGTTTTTGTAAACTGCGGGAATATCTAAAAAAATAAAAAATAAAATGTTGACTGACAATGAGTACAGTACTGTAGAGAAAAGACCAGCCAGCTTTAAAATGTATTCATTTTATTTATTTTCTAATTTAACATGATTAAGAGTACAAAGCTTAAGACAAAATCACTTTTGCATCTGGTTGTTTAATATAGTTTTAATTAACACCTCATAGAAATTTCTTAATAT
>RJVU01041630.1:11299-39950 GCA_003731715.1 Anabarilius grahami
CAAAGGAAGAGCAGAACGAGCTGAACTCATTGGACGATAGCTGAAGGTTGTTACACAAAGTGTCTGTCATTCAGTTACAGACGACTGCACAAATCCGGCATACTAATGAAAACATTATAAACTGTTACCTAGAAGAAAACAACTGTAGTTTAGGTGTAAGTCAGCCGCCCGTGACGCTGAGAATATAGTTATCTTTATGGAATAATCCACTAATGTCTGGAGATTCAATGTGAACTAAAATTCTCAGTCGCACCTGCAATCGCGCATGTCTGCGAAACTCATTAATATTCATGTAAGCTCCGCCTTCTGAATAGTTGTTCTCACTGTCCAATCACAGCGCGTGTTACATTTACAGTGACAGAGGATTGGCTCTTCACACTGAGGTGAAATCTGATTGGTTGCTCCACGTGTGTCCTGACCAATGGCGTTTTTAACTCGATTGACAAATGGATGAAGAAAAGCAATGGGCCAATGCTTTATAAAAGAGATTTAAAATGATTTATTAATCTACGTTTTAAAACATGAATCAAATAAACAGTTTTAAATGTGTGTATTTATTAATGCGTGTAAAAACTGAATTGATGAATTGATTGTTGATGTTATTTTTCAGTGGGTTAGTGGATCTAAATCTGTAAGTGTCTCTCCTGCTCCTCATAACGACACCACATGACACAATATACATGTTCAACATTTATCACAATATTTCAGCATTTACTTCATCATGTGACTCTGAGTCATTAACACACATTTATTGTGTCGTGATATTTCAGTGTTAATGTAATGAAGAGACTCTAGAACAGTTTCACTGATCCATATATAATCCTAAACCCAGGATAGAGCGGTTGAGTGAATGTGGTCTGGACTGTGTGGATGAGGATCATTGTGTCTCCAGAGACGCTGTAGAAGGACAGAGTTCCTGCACTGTGATCCACATACACTCCTACTCTATAGTGATCCTCTTCATTCACTCCTGATCTATAGTGATTCACATTCACTCCTGATCTATAGTGATTCACATTCACTCCTGATCTATAGTGATTCACATTCACTCCTGATCTATAGTGATTCACATTCACTCCTGCTCTATAGTGATCATCATCATCATTCACTGTTCTACTGATGATGGGCTCTACAGGGAGACGAGTCTGTATGTTATTGTGTCTGAATGAGTATCTGACAGGAGAGCAGATCAAACTCCAGGACTGATCATTATTTCCAAACATACACTCATGACCCCGTCCCTTCCTGCTCATGCTCTTATATGACACTGATATAAACACATGTTTTCCACTCCACTCAATCTCCCAGTAACAGCGTCGATCACTCACACTCTCTCTACACAACACCTGAGGCCACCCATCAAATCTGTCTGGATGATCAGGATACGACTGCAGTGTGTCAGTGTCAGTAATCACTGTGTTGCTCTCAGACAGAAGGAGGTGTTTATTCACTGTGTTCAGATCCGGAGTGATCCGATGGGAATCTGATGGAGATAAAACACATCACAATCAGGAATCATCAATCTGTCTCTTTTAATCTACACTGTAATCATGATTTCTGCTGCTTGTTAAATGAACTTCATTAAAATGAGTTAAAGCACACAATTACTGCACATTCTGTCCTGATTTAATGGAGTAAATCCACTTAAACACTCAAACTGAAGTTCACTTCATCATTTGTGTTGAACGAACTGAAACTGGGCAGTTCCCAGCATGCTTTGCTCTGGTCTGGCTCTATTCATGTAGGATTTGTCTCTTGATTTAGGATCTTCTGGTCTCTCACAGAAGACGAGATAAATAGACGAGACAGTACAAATGCTGTAAATGTCCTGAAATAATGTTTTCTGGCTGTTCAGGTTCTTCCTCTCAGTCTTTATTCATCTTTTTTCCATGGTTTCTCAACAGACATTCACAAAAGTTGATTATATCGTAATTAAGTTGTCTTGAAACAGCCAACATACTGTTATGCTATTTTCTTCTGAGACTGAAATTTCTGACTCTAACTCCTCCTAGAGCTTTAACTCCACAAACTCCAAACTCGGCTCAGACCTTCAGACTGTTCTGACTCAGTGTGCTATATCTTTTCTAACTGATCCGACTCACGGTTTTCCTAAAAATTACTGTTAAAGCTCGGAAAAATCCCATTGACTTTCATTGACGGAATGTTCAGATGAGCCAAGACTTTCAAACTCCAACTGACAAAATTCAAATGTAAACTACGGAAGCCCATTAGACTCAAAAACTCAATTAGACTCAAGTGCCATTCTATGTACTATTTCTAATCCATTGAAACTCATTCAAACTCATTAAACTCTATCTTATCTATCTATCTATCTATCTATCTATCTATCTATCTATCTATCTATCCATCTATCTATCTATTGTTCTATCTATCTATCTATCTATCTATCTATCAAACTAAATCTATCTATCTATCTATCTATCTATTGTTCTATCAAACTAAATCTATCGTTCTATCTATCTATCTATCTATCTATCTATCAAACTAAATCTATCTATCTATCTATCTATCTATCTATCAAATATCTATCTATCTATCTGGTTCTGGCTTATCTGAAGGACATCACTGGACCCTTACTGGACCCCCTGCAGTTTGCTTACCGAGCAAACAGGTCTGTGGATGATGCAGTCAATATGGGACTGCATTATGTTCTCCAGCATCTGGACAGACCAGGGACTTATGTGAGGATCCTGTTTGTGGACTTCAGCTCTGCTTTTAACACCATCATCCCATCACTCCTCCAGCCCAAACTAACTCAGCTCTCCGTGCCCACCTCTGTCTGTCAGTGGATCACCAGCTTCCTGACAGACAGGCAGCAGCTAGTGAGGCTGGGAAAACTCACATCCAGCACCCGCACCATCAGCACCGGCGCCCCTCAGGGCTGTGTTCTCTCCCCACTGCTCTTCTCCCTCTACACCAACGACTGCACCTCGAAAGACCCCTCTGTCAAGCTCCTGAAGTTTGCGGACGACACCACAGTCATCGGCCTCATCCGGGACGGAGACGAGTCTGCTTACAGACTGGAGGTTGAACAGCTGGCTGTCTGGTGCAGTCTTAACAACCTGGAGCTCAACACGCTCAAGACAGTGGAGATGATCGTGGACTTCAGGAGAAACCCCCCTGCTCTCCCCCCACTCACCATCATGAACAGCACTGTGACTGCAGTGGAGTCATTCAGGTTCCTGGGCACCACCATCTCACAGGACCTGAAGTGGGACATTCACATTGACTCCACTGTGAAAAAGGCCCAGCAGAGGTTGTACTTCCTTCGCCAGCTGAGGAAGTTCAACCTGCCACAGGAGCTGCTGAAACAGTTCTACTCTGCCATCATTGAATCCATCCTCTGCACTTCAATTACCGTCTGGTTCAGCTCAGCTACCAAATCTGACCTCAGAAGACTACAGAGGGTAGTCCGGTCTGCTGAGCGAATCATTGGCACAACCCTCCCCACTCTCCAAGAACTGTACTTATCCAGAGTGAGAAAAAGGGCAAAGAAGATCACTCTGGACCCCTCACATCCAGCACACTCCCTCTTTGAACTGTTGCCATCTGGTCGACGCTACAGAGCCCTGAGCACCAGAACGACCAGACACAGGAACAGTTTCTTCCCTCAGGCAATCCATCTCATGAACACTTGACAAACATGGAACACACAACACTATTACACTATTACACATCATTTACTTAAAACACTTACTTATACTTAAAATTTGCACACATAACTGCACATACAATTGTCTATATTATATATTGTTTTTTGCTTTTTTTGCACTTTGTCTATCTTGTAAATTTGTATATTATTATTTTATTCTTTTTATTATGTGTCTTGTCTTGTCGCTGTCACTCTGTTGCACTGTGGAGCTTCTGACACTAAAACAAATTCCTAGTATGTGTAAACAACATACCTGGCAATAAAGCTCTTTCTGATTCTGATTCTGATAAATGTTGTGTTAACTTGTAAAGATTATCTTGATAGACAAAACGTGTAAGTGTCATAACCCTTTGTTAAACACAGAGCTTATTTTCTGTGATTTTCCAAAAGTCTATGGGAAAAATTAATGGGCTTTCGATCGAGGGAACCCGTGCGACGCTAACTTCCGGGTTGGCCTACAAAAACACGTCATCCCTGAGGTACTCTATAACTTGTTTGCATTTTTATTTCATTTTATTTATAATTATTATTATTAGTAGTAAGGCAATATATTTTTTTTTGTAAAACTGTCAGTATTATTGTCTATAATTTATCAATTGTGAAAATGTATGAAGGAATAGTGATCCTCAATTATACGTATTTCTTAAATATCATACAATAAAGTATGAAAATAACTTGAATGCTGTTTACTATAATGTATCTTTTAATGTTTATACTGAAAACAGAAGATGACAGCAGACACATCAGATCATGCTGAAGTGAAACAGTGAAGCCCAAGCTCTGGAGGAAGACATACAGTAATCACAAAGATTCATCAGTAATTTCACCTGTGTCAGGTATATTATATGTTATTTACAGTCATGTATGTTAATGCCAATAACTTTTATTATTAAAGGCTAAATGTTACTCAGGGTAATAGGGCTGCACAATATTGCAGAAAAACTGACATTGCAATATTTAGTTTTTCTGCAATTTATATATTGCGATATGAAAACAATTCCACCAGATGAATTGAATAGCTCTATTTGAAAATAATTAATCATTCTAGAATGATTGGGGTAATTTTGTAGGGTAGTGCATCTGCTTAGAGAATAATAAACAAATTACAAGCTTAGATAAATACAATAGAACTAAGATACAAATTAAAATAAGCAGTGCTTTATGTTTTTCAGGTAAATCTAACTGTATTGAGGTACACACATTGACGAACGCACGTATGGATCCAATATGATATGCATCCGTTTTCTTTCTCAATTGTTTACAACACGGAACCAACTGTTTTCGCTGAGAGTGTTTGTTCAAGCTCAAAGATAAGAGACAGAGAACTGAACTCTGTGTTCACGTGCTGTCTGCGTGGCTCTATGTCTGTGTGTGCACAGAAAACAGCGCGAGTTCCAGTCATATTGCGTTTGATGTTTAAACTGACAGGACTTAAAAACACAAGCAAATGATAAGCTTTCACTCTATGATGGTTAGACTTTGCAGTTAATATTTGAATCACATGCGCTCTGAACCAGGGGGACAGCTGGACCGTACAGATTATCGGATCAACTACAATCCCTATACTTGACATTGCACATCCTGTTATGTGACTTTTGCAGATGCACACATCGGGATACGATGCTAAAGCGATACATCATGCAGCCCTAGTCCGTACGGATCGCAGATCAACTATGATCCCTATAGCCTAATTGACTTCACATATACTGCAATGTCACGCCCACGGATAGGTATCAGTGACAAAACTATATATTGTGCAGCCCTACATGGCTTTAATGCATCACATTACATGCAAGTTCTTCACAGTATGTCAGGTTGTGTGTAGCTTTACAACTTTTTTATGAGGACATCGTTTTATGAGGACATCATGACAACATGTTCTTCATGTTTGACTTGACTGAAAAATCTCAGTGTGTTGTTAGATTGATGGTGTGTATTGACGTCTTTATGTGTTTTAAACAACATTCCTTCTCATGTTCATTCATGTTTATTTGATGCTATAAATTAACTAGTAGGAAGAGATGATCGGTTCATGAGCCACTTGAGCTGAGGAGCTACAGCAATCTGTCACGACACATTAAAGAGCCACAAAACGTTTTTTATTGTTTGAATTTCTGAAAAAATTACACAACTTGAAAGCTGGGAAAGCTTTGTTTAATATCATAAGTAACCTGCTCTGTTTTGTCTGTCGACGTTGTCAGTGTCCTCTTTGCTCCGTGATGTATTTTTCACTGTGTGTGATGTGACGGCGACATGGCTTGTCGGACAAAGCAACAGTAACTAAGGGGGGCGGGTCTTTGCGAAGGGTCAATTAGTGGCACTTAGCCTATATTTTTATTTGAATATGGCAACATTTTTATTTTAAAACCTTTTATTTGAATATGGCAACTTTATACCTTTTACAATACTTCTCTGATTAAATTGCTGACTGTTGGCTTGATTAGCTTAAGACTTCTCTCTATTCCTTAGTAAACTTTTACTGCCATTTAGGAGAACTCCTAGTGGTAAGATAAAATGTTTTGTGAATACGGCCCCAGATCTTCAATTCCCGCGCTATACGCAGATTTAACAGTGTTCACATCATTAAAAGCTACCATTATGAGCTCCATTTTATTGATCATGAGCAGCATCAGCACTGGTAAAATCATTTATTCTCACATCTTTTAACGAAGATGATTGTGTGTTCAGCGTTTGCGACTTACTTTCAGTTTCATTTGAGGTATTTTGAACTTCAGCTTACTGAAGAGATACTCATCTGTTCATCTGCGCCAATGCATGCTGCAGTAACTCTGTCATATCTTTCTATAACATGCCTATAACACATTCTCACATGTTTATTATTTAGTATTTTTTAGGAGTAAAATGTATAAATGTGGTTTCAACAACCAAAGGCATTTAGACTTTTGACTGGAATGCATTTTAGACAACGTCCAGAAGTGATTTTGATCGGATTTAAATCGGTCTCGAATGCGTTTCGGAGGGCATTTACACCATTTACACCACAGTTTGAACCAAATGAACTGCCTCATAATAAGATACATTTTGGTCTTTGTGTTTTGTGTCATTGCTTTTGCAAAGCATCTCTCAAACAAACTAAAATCAACAGCACGATGTGGCTTTGTGCCCTTATCAAATTGCAAAAGCTGATAATTTATTAGGACTGAAGTCCGTTGCGCTCCCCATTTCAAAGTGGAGAGCACACTTTGCTCACTTGATCATCTCGTGATCCGGTGTTTTCCATGCCTCAGTTCACAGGAAATGAATGCAGTGAACTCTATCTCAGCATGTGCCTTGAGTTTAACATGCATTTGGGAACGCAACGAGCACCAGTTACACATTCGCGTGATTTACAAAATTTGTGTGGGCAGTTGTTTCAAGTATTTCACCTGATTTGTAATAAGATGCATTTATAAACCTGTTTTCACTGTAACAGCTTAAGTGAAGAAATGAAGACAGAAGTATTGTAATGACCTATTGTAAAATAATTTTTCATTTACAGTAGTAGTATATTTCTGTCTTGGCGATAACTCTAATATTAGTTATCTAAAAGTATTTGTTATTATTATTATTTTTATTTATTATTAAACAACGTAATTTGTCATGTTTCATAAATGACTATTGAAAACAGGTTAAACCAAAGATGTTCTTGTGTTTTAAAATTCCACTGTATACCACTGATACATAGGGTTGGGTATCGTTTGAATTTGAACGATTCCGATTCCAATTCCGATTCCTTGTTTCGATTCCGGTTCCTAACGATTCTCGATTCCGATTCTTTTAAGAGGCAGGGTCAAAAAAAGTTTAGGATATTTTAAATGAGCTAGCTAACCAACGGTCTTTCTGGAAGGAAATAGTCTGACCTTCTCCATCAATTTTAATTCTATGAAATTTTTACTTTTTGTGAACTTTACTATGAATTTCTCACAGGGCTGTTTTCAACTACAATTTAAATATCAAATCTATGAACTTGAATATAAATATTATAAATTATGAACATATTTTCACAGGGGTACACTTTCCTCAAGAGAGCTTTATTTTTGAAAACCATGAAAACACATTTACACATGAGTGTATGATGCTGCAGGTACTTGAACATGTTACCGTGCTCCCACTGATGGGCTAACCTGGTGCAGAATAGCAAATAAACAATAAGAAACAACTTGTAAAACCCAGTCCAGATTAGCAGCAGGTACAGTATAAAATCAGAAACAGTTCTTGTTTAGGAAAATGATCATATCTGCCTTCTCAGGCAGGATGCGTGAGCGTTCAGGACAGATAGTATCTCCTGCTGTGCACACATTTATTTCTACTCCATGAACTCACTTCGGTAAAGTTGGTTTTATATTCGCACATTCGGACTTCTGATAAATTCAGACTTTCCAATAAATGTGCAATAAATTAATGTTTGCGAATTTTAAGCAGCGACATGATATTGACAACCAACGATTGTCAACTTACAACATTTTTCACAGTCGATCAAAATAGGCAAGTATTGTTTTAATGGCATATTTACTTGTGAATGTCCACTGAATGTCCAATGTAGTGTGATTAACAAAGCTATTGAATACGGATGCCCGAATGTGCGAATATAAAACCAACTTTACCGAAGTCATGAACTCGGAGGTGCTTTATCATGTTCGACGTGCACCCTCCTATGCACGAAACAATCTTGCCGCAAATGTTGCATTTTGGCGAGATTTCGTTCTGTTTAAAAAAAGTGAAGCCACACTTTGAAACGCCGACACACGCTATCCATGTTCGACTCGCTCGGTTATGCCAACACTTCCGATGGACGCTTCTTCGTTGGTGTTCAGCGGTTTCTTCTTCCAGTCGGCGAACTGTGAATCGAAACTAGGAATCGAAATTTAAACTTTTGAACGATTCCGGGAAAATCGAAAAGCTAGTCCCGGTTCCAATCGATACTCGATACTCGATACCCAAGCCTACTGATACATCATGTTGTCATATTTTCCGTTCTGTTGTGTGTAAAGAAACTTTAAAGCCAGATTTGTGATCTGCAGATCAAAACAATTTTTGATTGTTTTACTAATGAACATAACACAAGACAGCTGGGTGCAATGAAGAGGTAATGAGTCCGGGAAGTGAGTTCTGGGAAATGAAGTACAAGTGTAGAAAACAAGAATCCGGGTTGGAGTGCCCTCTAGTGGCCGATTAGGGCACTTCCACTAGTGATCATGACAAGGGCATCGGGAAAGGTGTGTCCCCCTAAACCACAATCCTACTGGTTTGAGCATCACAGTCCTTCTATACCACAAAAACCAGTATGTGTGTATGTGAGAGAGAGTGTGTGTGCGCGAGTAGACATACATTTATGTAGTCCTGCTGTTATCCTGAAATCTCCCCCATGATCCACACTAGAAAACACACACAATGATACAGTTAGTCAGTAAACACACACTTACTCTCTCGCACGCACACACATACACACACACACACTCTTTCTCTTTCTCACACACACACACACTCTTCTCATACTCACTCACTCACTCTCTCTCTCACACACACACACAACAATTTTAATTTTGGAAAATTGTAAGGCTAAGTACATTAATAACCAAATACAGAACTGTTACGGACACTATGAATGATAAGAATATAAACATAATTGTGGAAGGAAAATCAGTCGGGAACAAAACAAAACGCTGCATAAATCCCGCCGCCCAGATATGGCAACAAGGACTCTTATCCCAAACTCATACACGGTCCACAGGTGCAGGAAATCAGTTCTACCAGAAAGACTCGGGAGGCAAGAGAACATTTGAATAAGATTTATTTAACAGTTAGTATGCAAATTAGTAACAGGGAAAGATTGTGGAAATATCATATTGATGCTCACTGTAAAAGAAGAAAGCAAATCTATTTTCTTCGTCATCTTAGGTCTTTCGGAGTAAGAGAACAGATTCTTCTGCTAATCTTTATGTCTGTGATAATAAGTGTACTGCAATATTGCAACTCTATTTGGTATAAGAATTTGTCTGTTAAAGGTGCCATAGAATGCTTTTTCACAAGATGTAATATAAGTCTAAGGTGTCCCCTGAATGTGTCTGTGAAGTTTCAGCATATATAAAATATCCCATAGATTTTTTTTATTCCGTTTTTTAACTGCCTATTTTGGGGCTTAATTAGAAATGCGCCGTTTCTGAGCGTGTCCCCTTTAAATGATCGTGCTCCCCGCCCCCAAGCTCGCAACTCTATAATACATTGCATAAACAAAGTTCACATAGCTAATATAACCCTCAAAATGGATCTTTACAAAGTGTTCGTCATGCAGCATATCAGATCATGTAGGTATAGTATTTATTTGGATGTTTACATTTGATCCTGAATGAGTTTGATAGTAGCCTATGTGTGGCTAATGGGGCTAAAGCTAACATTACACACTGTTGGAGAGATTTATAGAGTTGGAGTGTGTTTATGAATTATACAGACTGCAAGTGTTTAAAAATGAAAATAACAACAGTCTTGTCTCTGTGAATACAGTAAGAAACGATGGTAACTTTAACCACATTTAACAGTACATTAGCAACATGCTAACGAAACATTTAGAAAGACAATTTACAAAGATCACTAAAAATATCATGATATCATGGATCATGTCAGTTATTATTGCTCCATCTGCCATTTTTCGCTATTGTCCTTGCTTGCTTACCTACATAAAGTCTGTTGATTCGGCTGTGCTGCTCCAGACGTTAATACTGCCTTGACTTGAACATGGGCTGGCATATGCAAATATTGGGGGCGTACATATTAATGATCCCGACTGTTACGTAACAGTCGGTGTTATGTTAAGATTCACCTGTTCTTCGGAGGTCTTTTAAACAAATGAGATTTATATAAGGAGGAGGAAACAATGGTGTTTGAGACTCACTGTATGTCATTTCCATCTATAGAACTCTAATTATTTAACTATGCCAAGGTAAATTCAATTTTCAATTCTAGGGCACCTTTAAATCTCATATTGGTTTTCTTTATTGTAATAAATATTCTCTTCAAAACAATTTTTGGCTAAAACGACAGTGAGTACATTTACATGGACAACAATATTCCGATATTAACACGATTAAGACACTCTGATTGAGAAATACCATGTAAACAGCGATTTTTGATTACCTTAATCCGGCTAAAGTCATACTCAAAGTAAACACAAATCGAATTAAGACAGGTGGAGTATTCCTATTTTAGTCACATTATTGTAGTGCATTACAGACATGTACACACCTTAATCACACTATTAACGTCATGTGTGAGTTTTTGCCACATTTTGCTACAGGACACATAAAACACACCATGTGTGTAGTGGTCCAGAGGTCAACCTTTGATGGCAAACAAGAGAGCAAGCTTCAAGCAAGAAGCCACAAATCAAATTCCTCTCACCTCATCTCTCATCCAGTACCTCTGAGTTTGTCGCGGTGGCATGAATGAAATGTTGTATATAGGATGGCCATTTCCATAACACCAAAAAGGAGGACACTTTGCGGCATTTAGTGAGGCACGAATAATTGCATAGGACTCTGGTGTACTCGCAACTACAATGTACTCGTAATACAATTTTGTCCATTATATCGATGGTATCATGATACAGTGATTCTGAAAAAGCCTACTCTATTCATTGCTGGACAATTTGATGTAGACCTAAGTGTAACAGAAGAGGCAAAAAAGTGTTTGTTCACAGTATTTGTATTTATTCAAGACATTGTGATGTCTGTTTAAAAAAAGTCTTGCAAAGTGCACAGTGCCTGAAAACAAGAAAAATTCTGGACTTCTGGAAATAAAATAAATAAATAAATAAAATAATCTGGCAGACTGGCACAGTGCCAGAAAATATAACATTTCTGGACTTCTGGAAATAACAGAAATACAAACAAAACGTGATGATATGACGTAGCCAGCAGGCTTGTTTACGTTTTTAACCAATGGTATATCAGATATTTATTTGACACTACTTTCAGCCAATCGTTTGTTTGACCAGATCTTACGGTATTAGACACTATGCTGCTGCGTCCTAATAAAGATTCTAGAGCGGGTTTTTTTTAGGCTGATTCAGTGCAACTCCAAAAAGGAGGACAAATGAGTGTCCGGCTTAAGGCTGCGCCGGACGCCGGACAGGGGGCTTAAAATCCGGACTGTCTGGCCAAAATCCGGACGTATGGCCACCCTAGTTGTATAGGAGGCCTATTGCTGGAGAATTTGTATCCACCATCATCTATTTATAGAGCCCCACACATGAGAGGGAAAATAAATAGAAGGCTAAATCGTGCAAACAATTTACTAATTCGTTCCCTCCATTTACTAAATTGTGCGCACGGTTTACTAATTTGTTCCCTCGATTTATAAATTGTTTTATATCGTTCGCATCGATCTATGTTCTATAACATGTAAAACGGGAACATGAAAGGAATATTCTAAAAGCAACTCATGTAAACACCTTAATCATAATATTGTCTTATTCAGAAAAAGGTCAATAATTAGATTACTGCTGTCCGTGTGAATGTAATGAGCGCTTCCGATTCTGAATTATGGTGATGTAGTTCACAAGTCTGCTTCAAAAACTCTCCCTCATAAACTGGATGTTATTTACCATGCTGCAATCCGCTTTGTGACTGGAGCTTGATTTAACACTCACCACTGCCACCTGTATTCTTTACTGAATTGGTCTTTTCATTCTCGTAGACAAATTCATTGGTTTCTGTTTATTTATAAAACTCTTATTGGTAAAACTCCAAAGTATTTACAGTCCCTTCTTAATGTTCATAATACAAGTCGTAATCTGCGCTCTAGCAGTTTTTTAATCTCTGCACACCAAAAGTCCCTCCTTTGGTCGTTGCTCTTTTCAGTTTTCTACTGCATATGATTGGAATCATCTGCAGCAGACTCTTCATTCACTTACTTCTTTTAAAAATACAATTCAGTCAATATCAATATTCATTCAAGATCATTGAACTTGTTTTTAGTTAATTGTTTGTTTTTATATGTCACTGTTTATAGCTGTGTTATTTGTATCTCTTATGTTTTTTTGTATTGTAGGCTACTGGCTTTTTATGCTGCCTCTTGGCCAGGTCGTCATTGTAAATGAGAACTGGTTATCAACTGACTCACCTGGTTAACCCTTTCGCACATAAATTTAAAATATTCTGGCTGACCCCCCAGCGTGAGTTTTTTAAGGCGACCGTTATTTAGAACGTACCACTTTATGGTTTCCATGGTGACACGTCATTGCTTGTTACGTGATATGCCGCAGCGCTGTATGACTGATGATCTGCTTTCATTTAATGTTTCCTTTTTTATTCAAAATATTCACAAATTTGTTAACTATAGCATGAAATATCTGATATTCCGATTGCCAAATATGTAAAAGTGGATGTGTTTTGCTGTTTAAACACCTTTATATCGATCATGTTAGATGAGCTATATGCTCGATGGGCGCCGCCATGTTAGATTGCGCCGCACAGAGAATCGAATCTGTTGGATTTACAACACATGAATTTATCCACTTCTCCCGAAATACATGAAACTAAGTGAGTCGGTGAACTGGGGAAGAATAGAGTAAGCTTTAAAGTTACTTTCACAATGTGTATCTGATATTAATAAAACGTGTTGTCTAATTATAATGGAAAGGGTTGTTATTTCCGCTTCTATAGACATTGTGTATATTACAAACTCTAAATATATTGTTTTGTTAATACTCATCATGTGTATTTAAATGTCTGAAACCTAAAATAAACATGATTTGGTTGAAAACACTGCATCAGTGGCGTGCAGTGGTGTTCTGAAATGAGGAGGCACATTTTTTTTTTTATGAATCAATGTAAATTCATGTGCATTACTCTTAAAGTTGACACATCTTCCTTGGTAAATGAACATTACATTACAGTACATCAAAAAAGAAAAAAAGAAACCAAATACAATTCTATTTTGTAATTTTACCTTAACAATGTAATGTAATAAATGTTCTATTTATCAAAACCAAGTCAATCTCATCAAGTAAGTGTTTTAAGCATTTCTACATTCATTCCAAAATAATAACTAAAGGCAATAATATTTTAAATCATTATTAAGTCATGCTCCGTAAACACCGTCTGTCACAGACATGAATTGTATTTTTAATTTCACCAAGCTCATTGCACTAAAAACCCTGCAGTCATGTTTCCAGTCCATTTCAAGTTTGATTTTGACGTGACATAAAGCAGTGATATCTAACTGTGATCTGTTTACTTACTTTTCAATTAGTCTTCCCACTGAGGCCATCATTTGTTCAGTCAAACTGATGCGCGGAACGCGCACGTCAATATGAGGTGGGATTTATCACACAATCCAATCATATCCAATCATAACCAATTACATCCAATCATAGCGCGATGGAGACATTGCCTCCTCTCACGTGACTTTCCCCCATTCATTCTCAATTACCCCCCACAAAACCCACCGCACGCCGGGGGTCTGATGATTTTATATTGTTTTCTATGAGAGGAAAGGGAGGCATGACTCCATAGACTGTAAAGCATGACTCCTCTGTGTAACTTTACTTGCGGGTGTCGCTGTTGGGCAGTGTTCCTTAAGAAATACGTGTGACTTACGCTCTTTTTAATGTCATAATTTGTAATATTTGTGTTGTTTTATATGTAATATGGATTATTTTCTCATCCTATTTTTTTTGAGGAGGCTCTGCCTCCCTTGCCTACTCGGAGGAAATGCCCTTGCACTGCATATATGTAATATATGAAAAGCGCTGTGCGCGTTCGTCTCTGGTTTAGCACCAGCCAAAGCGCGCACGCACATTTGAATTTGACAGTTGATCACGTGTGTCACAGACACGTCAGGCTCCAACATCCACCAATCACAGCGCACTCAATCACCAGAGTACTAATCACCGCCACCTGCACGTCATTACACCACTTATCAACACCACCATAAATAACACGCACACACAGCACTCCATGTCCGGTCTCGTTCGCAGATACTCACATTGATGCTTACCTCTAAGGACTCCTTGAACTCTTCTTACCTGTCTCCAGTGGTTCCCGTTCTCCCAGTGTGTTCATCTTCTGTGTGTGTGTGTTCCGTCACCTCCAGCGATCTCCAGCTCCAGCGTCTCCATAAAGATCATTCTTCTGAAAACGGAAAGGACAGTAACTATCTCCATTACCCTTCATCATCAGCTTCACTTCCTTCACTCCACCTCCACACTTCTCATAAACTCTCCTGGTTCAAATAAAGACTGCTTATACTTACCTCTCTGTGTCTGACCCCTCTGTACCGTAACAACGTGAGGCGCTGAACGTTCTAATCACACCGGTGTGATCGTACGCTCCTGGGGCCAGCCAAGACTGATCACACCGGTGTGATCGTACGTGTCAAAGGGTTAAATAAAGGTTAATAATAACAGCCCTGTAGTATAACTGCAGCTAAACCTCTGTTTATTCTCAGAAAGAACTTTTGTAAATGTATGAAAGAAATAAAGTCAAACTCTTCCTGCTCAACATACTTAAGTTTATCCAGTGTGCAGTTTTGATGGTTGAATTTATCAATGAATGAATGTCCTGGGTGATTGTAGCTCAGGTCCAGCTCTCTCAGGTGTGAGGGGTTCAGAGCTGAAGACACATAACCACAGCCTTCCTCTGTCACCATACAGCCAGACAATCTATAAACACACAGCAACAGTCCACATCACATTAGTTTGACAATCAGATCAGTATCACACACTGACCTGTGCAGTTTGTATGCTGTTATTTTCTGTAGATTTAGTCATAAAAGTAACAAAAGTGTCTGTGAAAATGTACCAAAGTATTCATTCACTTTTATAAACATGTACAGCAGTGGAGCGTGCAACATTTACAATAGCAACTTTTGATTCCATCCACTGAACCGGTGATTTTCTATGGCGGTCAATCAACTGTGTTAGGCTTGTTCAGACGGTGACAAGTCAAGAATCGATTCAACGAACGATTCAAGCACATCCATATTTGTACGAGTACGAGTACAAGTACATGAGCTTGATATCGGGCCCGATCAATTTCCATTGACTATTTCCATTATATTGAGAACAAATGTCACTTTCGGTGATAATTATTTATTGTGATAGCATTTTGTTAATTATTTTAAAGCCATTTACCTCAGTATCTCCAGGTGACAGTTTGGACTCTTCAGTCCATCAGAAAGAAGCTTCACTCCTGAATCCTGTAGGTCATTGTTACTCAGGTCCAGCTCTCTCAGGAAGGAGTTTGAGGATTGTAGAACTGATGACAAACTCTCACAACAGTGAGCAGTGAGATTACAAATGGAAAATCTGAACAATAAAAAAAAATGTAATTGCATACAGAATCAATCTTAGCAGTGGGTTTTAAATAAATAACTTAATGGAAAATAAATAAATAAATAAAGCATTTAAACTCAAACCTCAGTATCTCCAGCTGACAGTTTGGACTTTTTAGTCCATCAGAAAGAAGAATCATTCCCGAATCCTGTAGGTCATTGTTACTCAGGTCCAGCTCTCTCAGGAAGGAGTTAGAGGATTGTAGAACTGATGACAAACTCTCACAACACTGAGCAGTGAGATTACAGCATTGTAGCCTGTGTAGGGAACAAAACAATCAGTGATATCAATACTTATTAGGTTGTGTTAATAATCTAGAGCGGTGGTTCCCAAACTGGGGTACGCATACCCCTGGGGGTACGTGAGGTCACAAAAGGGGGTACAAGAACAAAATGCTGAGTAGTTCATTTAATACTACCCTACCCTTGTTCATTTGCAAAAACCAATAAACGGCACTTCTAAAAAAAAATGAACTAAGTGCTGTGCATTATTCTCCATATATAGCACGTTCTGTACCCTAAATCCATTTTGTCAGAAAGGTCGGTATTGTCCAGTCAGCCATCGCAAGTTCACGTTTTACAGCAGTAGCCGACAAGCGCCCTTGTTGTTTGTGTACAGAAACCGAAAAAGTCCGTTTTAGCGAATCAGCGCACAGTATTCAGGTCAGGTGACAAGGCTTCTAGTCACTTCAAAAAGACGTGCTAGCTGAGGGAAGTTTTGTCAAAGCGGACTAAAAGTGATTGAGGATTTATAATTTCGACTCCTGTAAGTCTTTGTACACCATACACGACTTAAACCTTGGTTGTTCTTTTGTGTGTGTGTGTGTGTGTGTGAGAGAGTGTACTTGTGTGCCGATCTGTTAGTGTGTGTGTGTGTGCACACAGTGAGTGGATGGGTGTGGGTGTGTGTGTGTCGATCTGTTAGTGTGTGCGTGTTTGTGTGCACACGTGTTTTTGAGTGTGTTTTAAATGCAATAACAAAGCAATTACTTGGGTTCTGTTTAACTCTGAAACATGAAATGTGGAGTTATCTGCTTTTGCCAAAAAACTACTGTTGGAGTTATCTGCTTTTGCTTAAATACAAACTTTTAAAATATATAAAAAACATACTTTCAATGAACTTTAATTTTTTAATTTACCTGTATTTATTAGAGTTATTATTACTTAATCAAAACAACCCAACTACAGTTTGATTGATATTACTTGGAATGCACAATAAAAAAACATGATTTGTGAGAATTAATAAAAATGGAGTTAACTGTTTTTGCAAATGAACTCATCAAATAAAACCAAAAGCATGTATTTCTAACTGGCAAAATGGCATAAATGCCGCTCTCGACAATGCACCTTTATAAAAGTGGGTATTTAGCACTTACTCGCATGAAGAACAAATATAGACACCGATAGCAGATTAATATCGATTTAAGACTCAACCTTTTTACTTCAATACAAAAACATACCTTGTATGAGTTCTTGTATTTAATGTTGATAACGAGCAAGAATGCAGTAGTTCCCAAATATCCCAAAAAATTACTGCAAACATAACAATTATTATACAACAGGTCAAAAAACAAAATGTACATTTTAAACACAGTACTGTCAGTATTTACTCTATTTTGCAATTAAATAATAGCTCTAACGAAAACCACAGCAGAACTACAACACACGTCTTGTGTTTCGCAAAAAATTCTGCGGCTTTGAACGAATTGTGAGATTCACTGTTTTAGTTTAATATTTAAATGTATCACTTCATTTTACCATCATTGCATATTCTCTATTGAACATTTTTTATTTAAAACATTATTTATTTTATAAAGCTATTCATGAAGGTAAAAATATGCACTGGAAAATCAATTTAGGGGGCAAATATTGTCCCTTAATGGAAAGTTGTGACTGCAGTCTAAGTGGAAGAGGGGGTACACAGAAAGATGGTGATCCCTTCAGGGGGTACTCCACTATAAAAAGTTTGGGAACCACTGATCTAGAGCATAAATAACTTGAAAAAACCATTGACTATAGCGATGTAAGCAAAGCTAAAACAATTTTCATAAAACATCAAACCTGTATTAAAGTTTCTTTAATTTATGATACAATTAAGAATAATAAAAAGGATAAAACTCTGGTTCAACTTGTCTGATGGTGGAGCCACTTTGGCATTTAATATCACACACATTGATACATTTACTAGTTTTTCTGAACTGTCTAAGTCATCCATGTAAAAAAAAGTCCCAATTACAAAAGACCAACAGCGTACATAAATGAATGTAATGAAGACTCTTACAGTGCTTTTCTTGTGTTTTTGATCACTGGCAGCAGTCTTATCACTGCTTCATCAGATCTTCTGTATTTCTGCAATTCAAACTTCCCTTGAGTATCTTCTGACATCAGGAGCACAAACACCAGACCAGACCACTGAGCAGAGGAGAGATTCTGTGCTGAAAAATTTCCTGAGCTCAGGTTTTTCTGGATTTCCTCCACAAAGTCATCTTTCAGTTCACTCAGACAGTAGAAGAGATTGATGGTCCTCTCCACTGATTTCTCCTTGTCTATTTTCTTTTTGATATAGTCAGCAGTGCTTCTCATGTTCTCTGTTTTGAGTTCCAGTCCTGGTACTACTTCCTTCAGGTCACTCTGATTGGACTCCAGAGAGAGACCCAGGAAGAACCGGAGAAAAAGGTCCAAGTGTCCATTCTTGCTTTGTAAAGTCTTGTTGATCGCACCCTTATGAAGCTGAAACAGTGTCTTTCTGGACAGTTTCCATATCAGTTTTTCTCTCAGAGATTGAAAAAGTAGCTTTGCTTTCTTATCTTTGCTAATCAAAAACACATAGAGAGCAGCGAGGAATTCCTGGATGCTGAGATGTACGAAGCTGTAAACGTTTCTTTCTGAAACAGCTTTTTCCTCCTGAAAGATCTGAGTGCATAACCCAGAGAACACTGAACCTTCACTGACATCTAGTCCACATTCTTCAAGATCTTCTTTGTAGAAAATCAGATTTCCTTTCTCCAGCTGTTGAAAGGCCAGTTTCCCAAGCTTCAGAATAATCTCATCAAAAGACCTGGCATTGGCTTTAGGTTCAGGATAACTGTATTTTGCTTTCATCTTTTGCTGCTGAGTAAGTAAGAAGTTTGTGTACATCCCTGTGAGAGTTGTGGGTGTTTTGTCATTGCTCTTTCGAGCCAGTATAGGCTGAAGAACAGTGAGAGAGATCCAGCAGAAGATTGGGATGTGGCACATGATGTACAGGGTCCTGGATTTCCTGATATGACAGATGATGTTTCCAGCAACCTCAGGACTGCTGTTTTTGTTGAAGTATTGCTCTTTCTGCTCATCATTGAATCCTCGCACCTCTGTCACCAGATCAATGTAGTCTCGGGGTATCAGACTGGCTGCTGCTGGTCTGGTTGTGATCCAGATGAGAGCAGAAGGAAACAGTTGTCTCTTGATCAGGCTTGTAACTATCTTGTTCACTGTTGTTTCTTTGTGAACATCTGTAAATCCATCATTCTTTTTAAAGTTCAAAGGGAAGCGACATTCATCCAGCCCATCAAAGATGAACATGACCTTACCCTCAGCTTCAGGAAGAGAGGGCAGTTCTTCAGGACAACTAAAGAAGTATTTGTGAAGCAGTCCTATGAGACTGTACTCTTCTTTAATCAAATTCAGGCTACGGAATGGAAGAGGAAAAATTAAGGCAATATCCTGATTGTCTTTTCCTTCAGCCCAGTCAAGGATTAATTTATTGACAGAGACTGTTTTTCCTACCCCTGCGATGCCCATCGTCAACACTTTTTTGTTTCGTCGACCGTTATAGACTTTAAAAATGTTATTGCACTGGATCGGTGTGTCCTTGGCATCAAATAGTTTGAATTCGATCTGTCTCACCTCGTGCTCACTCAGTATTCCTCCAGTCTCATTCTCCACCACATATAGATCAGTGTAAATATCGTTCAGGTATTTCTGACGACCCCTCTGAGAATTACCAACCAATATCCGCTCACACTCCTGTTTTAATTTGTTCTTCAGTCTGAGGCTGATCTCATGAAGTGCAGCTTTACTGTCCTCTGCAGCTGGGCCTTTGAGAAAGAGGGAAAATGTCAGCAAAAAGTTATCAGTTTTTAAATAAATAAATAAAATCTGAGATTCCTATTACAAAAATAACAACCGCACATGTGTGGTAACTTAAACTGTGCGTATTAAAAAACTGAGTATTTTGAGTCTCTTTCAAACTGGCAAGAAAAAAACTGAGGTGGTATCGCTGGCGATACCTCAGACTCCAGAGTGTTAAATACAGCAGTGTGAGTGTTTTGTTGAATTTTGCAATGAAATAACAGTTCCAAAGAAAGCCACATTAGAACTGCCTGTAACACGTTGCTTGTGTAGGAAACACACGACGAAGAAGATACAATCAAAGAAGTCTTTTCTTGGCAATCCAACGGGAAATACAGGAACAGGCATGAACACAACAACACAAATAGACATACAAGACCAGACAATGAACTTAGGGAAGACAGGAACTTAAATGCACAGATGATTAACTAAAATTACATACAGCTGTGATGACCTTGTTAATGTCCATGGTGATAGATTGTGGCGGGAAAACGGAACAAAGGAGCACATGTGACAGATGAAAACCAAAACAAACTGAATGTGACTGAGACCGTGACAGTACATCCCCCTCCGGCGAGGCGCGTCCTTGCGCCGTAATGGAACATCCAAAGGGGAGGGGCGGAGGGGGTTCTGGAGGTGGATAGAGTGATGGTGAGATGACCAAATGATGCAGGAGGTGGCTCTGGAGGAGGACGGCCAACCGGGAGGAGTAGCCAGATGGTGGACCATGGCGGCGGCGCTAGAGGAAGGAGCCATGGTGGTGAAGGCTTCAGCGCCACCTTGGGGACGAGCGACGATGATGATGGAGGAGGAAGAGAAGAGCATAGCTGGAGGAATCAGGGCAACGGGTCAAGGTGGAGAGACAAGGACAGAAACCGGAGGCGAAGCCACGGGATCCTCATGCCCAGAAGGAGGTGGCTCACCCTCGATGTAACCATGTCACTGAGAGGAGGTAATGGTGGTACAACAGGACTGATGGGGGACAGCTCGGGCAGGACAGCAGACGTGGCTGGGGTCTGGGAAGAAGACTGGGACGACGGGCTGACCAAAACATTTAGAAGAGGAGGTGGGAGAGGGAGGCTGGGTGGGACCAGTGAATCCAGAATAGAACAGGTAGGGAGATGAAGGGTTGCGTCTGTGTTGTAGACCAGAAACTCACTCTCAGTGATGGGCAGGTGGGCGGGGCTTCTGGCCAACCCCTCGACTCCGACACCTACTCCCTCGGCGCAGGATGAGACAGCCGATTCAGACCTCTACTCAAATGGACTCCGCACAGGCTCTGGTGTGTTATGCTCGGTCGCTCCTCCAAGCGCGGGCTCTAACATTGCGGTAGAGTCATTCACTCCATCTGCGGTGGATTGTTGCTGTCTTTCCTTGCCGTCTGTGGGTTTCTGGCTGGACACTGGGCTTGGCTGGGTTCTGGATTGGGGCTGCATGCTCTCCAGACACATCAGAACTCTATCCTCCAGCAGGCTGGTGATGGCAAGATGGGAGAACTCAAACGTAAACAAAAAAAATCATGGCTCTCCTGAGCCACTGCAATGAATATTGGTCTGGTCTTCTATAACGCGTAGCTTGTGTAGGAAATACACGGTGAAGAAGATACAATCAAAGAAGTCTTTACTTGGCAATCCAATGGGAAATACAGGAACAGGCATGAACACAACTCAACACAAGAGACATACGAGACCAGACAATGAACTTAGGGAAGACAGGAACTTAAATACACAGATGATTAACTAAAATGACATACAGCTGTGATGATCTTGTTAATGTCCATTGTGATAGATTGTGGCGGGAAAACAGAACAAAGGAGCACATGTGACAGATGAAAACCAATACAAACTGAATGTGACTGAGACCGTGACACTGCAACAGTTCCCATTCAGTCAGTCACGTTCGATGTACGTCGGACAGACCAATGGATAGGAATCTCACTAGAGAGGCCAATCTGCTTTGAATGTAACTAAAATAAGACAATGCACATTAGCATGCAATCATATGCAGCAGCTGCTTGCCTCGCAGCGTGGGTATTTAATGAGCTGCAGGTGCATTGCATCTTCAACTTTTTGCTTCGGAGCCAAACGGTGTTTTGTTCTCTGCAAGCAAGTATTCTACTGAATGAGTCAAGCTGTCAGGATGAACTTCTCTTCTCGAGTGTGGGCGTACAACACAGCAGCAGGGTTGAGTTTCTCTCTTCTTTTTTATTTATTTCAGTTATTTTTATTTTTTGCCTGTTTGGGTAAAGACCTATCAAACACAGCTTTAAAAGCTTTTTTAACTGCTGGTTAGTGTGAGCGCCTTCTAAGAGAGATAGCACACGACAGGTTGCACACATCACTGTCTGTGTTGCCGCGGCCATTCCCCTGCGTGCTTCAGCACTTTTAAAAAAAAGTAAAGTCCCTAAAAGAGCTTACACAAGTAGAGCTTGCATCTTTTTAAAGATGACATTCTACTTGTGTGTTTCTGGATGCGGTCGTTACCTGGCACCCGGGGATGGTCAGGATTGCTGCATCACGTGTCTGGGCTTAAAGCACACTGAGGCAGCATTCGTGGATGAGTCATGTACCCATTGTGGGAAGATGACCATCTCATAGTTGCGATCAAGACTCCAGTTCCTGCAAAGGGGCGGAGTCCCAGTGCCGCTGCCCCATTCCAATCCTCCTCAGAGGGTTGCTTCGGGCAGTGATGCTGGTGATCTGAGGATTACTGTGAGCAAGCTTCTTTCGGGGAACCAACCCCCTAGGAACCCTCACTCCTCCTGCACTTCGCAGCCAGTAGAGCTGCTGGGGGGACACGGTGGGCCATCTCAAAGGTGTGCACCATCCGTATGCTTCAGAGCTCCTCCCAATGACCGGATGTCGATAGCTGCATCGGAGAGTGAGCCATATTTGTCTGGAGATGACGAGTCCACGCAGTTGCCTCCTTCGGGAACAGTATCAGTGCCCGATTCTGATCCAGAGAGCATGGCTATGCTCTCCCGAGCCGCGAACAGGGACGGGCTCGTGTGGAATCCTCCACAGTGTCCTGAGCCCTCGCGGTTGGACGGTTGGTTTCTCGGGGTGGCAGGAGCTGGTTCTCAGCCACCCCACCCCGGTTCCTTTCTTCCCAGAGGGGCATGAGGAGCTCACTGGAATGTAGATGGCACCTTTTACTGCCAGAAACTGCACCAGAGGCTCCTCCTCCCTCACCACCCTTAATGGCAGTGTGGCATCTCTGGCTGTGTCTGGCCGACATGAGGGATACTGACAAAGTCAGGTTTCTTAATTCCCCCATGTCCCAGACTGGCCTCTTTTGCAACATGGTCGAGAACTTTGCCCAGCATTTTTTGGGTGTACAGAAGTAGTCTGAGGTCATCAGCCACATCCTGCCATGGCGGTCAGCTGCTGCATCTACCCATCCGCCACCAGCAGCACCTCAGCCTGCTCGTCGCCAAGGGCACCCCCCTGTGTCTATTCCCAAACTATATTGGTATAATGAGATGAGTGAAATCGACTGAAATACATAATAAATACTGAAATAAAATGTGTTAGGAATGCATTAAACTGCACATTAACATTTAGGCTCTATATATAATATATAAAATACCATAGAGGTAATATGAATGTTTGGATGCTTTGCATCACAGAAATACATAATTTTTTTTAAGTATATTAAAATAGAAAAAACATTTTAAATTGTAATAATATTTTACAGTATTGCTGGGGGTTTTTTCTTTTTTTTTTTTTCTTCAAATAAATGCAGGCTTGATCATGAGAGTTCTTTCAAAAAAATTATAAATAGTAAAGTGTCCAATCTTTTGACTAGTACTGTTATCAGCATGCTCACAGGGTGTTTTTTTCTGTAATCTTACAGATTTGAGAATCATAGTGAGCAGATATTGGCCCACACTGGACATTCTGAATTAATATAATGGTGAGACTGGCTGACTGGAAGCAGCAAAGTTTTTGTTTTTTTTCCTCCAGTGCAGAAACACAAAGCACCTGGAATGCCAGGTAAGTGATGTTCACTTATATTTTTGAACAGGATTTATTTCCAGGTAAAACTTTATATCAAAATGTGCATTTATTCAAAACGTGTCTCATTTATATTGTTAACTATATTCTAAATAAACTACCAAAATAAAACTACTTTGTACTTTGATTTTTTTAGTGTTACCTGGCACCCGGGTATCAAAGAGCACACCCAGGTTCCTAACTGACGACAAAGACTTAACAGAGCAGCCATCAAGTGTTAGACAGTATTCTAGGTTATTACGTGAAGAAGTTTTTGGTCCAAAAATTAGAATCTCAGTTTTTTCTGAATTTAGTAGGAGAAAATTACTGGTCATCCAATTTTTTGTATCAGCTATGCATTCCATTAATTTTGTGAATTGGTAAGTTTCGTCAGGGCGCCAAAAAATATAGAGCTGAGTAGGGGTGTGACTATGGAAGTAAATTAATGCCAAATGTTTTTGAAATAAAAAGCTTGTTGAATTGCACTAATTGAAAAAAAATATGCATTACATTAGCTGTGCTTGCATTTAGATGCATTGTATTTTTAAGGCTTGCATTTTTATGGGCTGAAATTCAACATGGTCGTATATTTAAGCTGTGAATATTTCAATTAAAAATATTCCACACACATTTTCATTATTAAAAATTTTATAGTTTATATTCATCTTTCAGATTTCACTTCCAAAATATTAATTCTGTTTAAAAATAAAACCTATAAAATTCAACTAGCAATTTTCAGTCCATTTTATTTCGCTTTACAAATTTGCTTCCACAAATTCAGTGGTTCAAATTCGGCAGAAAATTCAACATTTCACATCCGGGAACTGCAGGAAAAGCAGTAGAGTGCCGATGCATGATCTCCATCTGCTGTTAGCCGTCTTCACCAGCAGGTGCCGCTAGCGGCTATTTATGAAGACCAGAGCAACGGCTAGTAAGTCATCATTCATTCATTAAAACGGATTTACAAAAATGGAGCAAGCGGTGAATCCATGTGTGATAATTATCAGGGCAAATATACATGCAGAAAAGCTGATAAAGACATAAAAGCTGCATTTATGTTTAATTCAGTGTCTTTACGGTTACTTTCCCTGTGTAGGCTACATAAGCAGCTTTCTCTACAGTGAACGAGATTATAACGTTATTGCCCGATGCTGGTGTACAGATCAAAAACAATAATATAATATAATTTAAAAATAATATTTTTTTGGCCTTATTTCAGTGACTTTAAGTTTTTTGTTTTTTCAATGACCATGCATAAACATTATTCCTTCAAAAATACAAACATGTACATACATGTTTCTCACATATTATGGATAGCCTAGTTTGTGCTGAATACAGTGTAATGACACTTTTTCCATTAATATGTTTATGAACAACTGAAAAAAGCACAAATGTCAGGGCATGTCAAAACTTCTCCAGGCCCCAAATCAGCCTCAGACTCCAGAGGGTTAAATAAAAAAACAGTTGGATAACGGTCGCCGCCGCTCCATATTTACAGAGTAAGCGCGAAAGTGAAAGTAAACGCGAGGGCGCATTCAAACGTGATTTCAATACCCCGCATTTTGAAAGCGGCTCCCTGATGAATGCAAATATCTCTCAATATGAAAGCTATTTTAGGCTGGGCAGTGTAGTTGTAACCATCTCTTAGCTCTGTATCAAAGAAAAATTTGGTCTTATTTGCACTTTGAATATTGAGAAAGCTTCAGTCAGCACAAACAGTAAGGTTTCATTTGATAACATTAGTTAATGCACTGTGAACTATCATGAACTAACAATGAATGACTATTTTTATTAACTATCATATACAAAGATTTATTAATACTGTAGCAAATATATTGCCAATTGTTAGTTGATGTTGGTTAATACATTAATGTTAATAAAGGAGACCTTATTGTAAAGTGTTACCATTTTTATTTATACTGTTTTTATTTCTATGATCAGTTTGTGGAAAGGAGTTCAGTTAGGAGGTCAAAAGTTGTAGAAGCTCATAAATCATGTACAATAAGGTCTGAAGAGACTGAAATCATACAGAAGAGAAGTCAGTCAGTTGAGTTTGAGTCAAAACCTTTTACAGTGCTTCAGTATTGTTGTCTTTTACTGCATATGATAAGATTATTAGTTAAAACTTTTCAAATACACCTGCAGAATATTTTTTCTAGTCATGTATTTCACCATTGAGGATTTCCTAAAAATAGTGTGTAAAAATCTTGTCTAGTCTCGTTCTCGTGAACTCAATCTTGAGTCTCGTCTCGTGAGCTACCTGTCTCGTCACACCCCTAGAGCTGAGTATCATCAGCGTAACAGTGAAAACTAACGCCATGCTTCCTAATGATACAAGGGTAGCATGTACAGAGTGAAAATCAACCGTCCTAGTACTGAGCCTTGCGGTACTCCATATTGAACTTGTGATCGAAATGACATCTCTTCGTTTACTACTACAAACTGATAACTGTCAGATAAGTATGATTTGAACCATGACAATGCAATTCCACTAATGCCAACATAATTTTCGAGTCTATTTAAAAGAATATTGTGATCAATAGTGTCAAATGCAGCACTAATGCCTCATTTCCACTGAGCGGTACGGTTCGGTTCGGTACGGTTCGGAAGGTACACCTTGATCAGGCTTGCATTTCCACCGCCAACAGTAACCTTACTTGGTAGGTGTGGTGTAGCCGGAAAATAGTGATCGACGTCATTCTCGCACGAAGAAGAAAACGACATAGTAAACAACAATGGAGGACATACAGCAGATCTTGTTCTTGCTTCCCGGCTTGAGGCTGTCTGTCACAAGAAGAAGACAAGCTTTGCTTGCTGCACACCAACATTCGGTGTTTCAGAATACCAAGTACGCAAAGTTCAGATGTCCATGCCGCAGCACCTACCAGCAAGCGGAGAAGCGGAGGAGAAAACCCGCATAATTTAAAAACTATTTTATTGTGTCATGAAATGTAGTTTTAAAAGTTTTTCAGGCGAGAATGTAGTTGTTTAAAGCTCAAATCTGTGGTTTCTTTATAAAGATAGTGCCTGTTTGAAAATTGTATCTGATGTTGTCGGAATTGTGAGATCCAGGCGATCACCGGGCGCTCAGTGCTAATGTATCCAGCCGAGAGCAGCTGTAGCTCGGCTAGTTCTTCTGACATTCGCCGGCTCAGATGTCTCTGTAGTGGATAAAAACAAGATATCATTCATCTTGTGTATAACGGGCAATCTTTGGTCTCATGAATTTATAATTTGTTCCCGGGCAAATCGTTTTTGCTGAGGGCAAAGCGAAGTTTTATAACTTTATTTAACTTTACCGTTGTAGTGCGCGTGTCACGGATGCATACACGGAGAGACAGACCAAGTGCAGGAAGTTTAATGGGTGATCCAAATCGTAGTCCAAAAAACAAGCAAGGGTCAAAAGTCAGGTAAACAGTCCATCCAAAAACAAGTACAAAACACGGGAAACAGGAAACAACACAGACCAGGAAAATGTGAACTGAAAACTCCATGACTAAAGCAAAAACAAAGAGGGTATAAATAAACAGACACTGATGAGGAAACACAAAACAGCTGGGTGTAATGACATGAGATAATTGTCCGGGAAGTGTGTTATGGGTAATGAAGTCCAAGGGGTGAAAACTAGAGTCCAGGATGGAGTGCCCTCAAGTGGCAGATAGGGCACTCACACTATTGATCGTGACATTACCCCCCCTCAAAGGAGCGGCTACCAGACGCTCCACCAGACAAAACAAAAAATACAAAAACTCAGGAGGGAGGTGGACAGGCGGAGGAATGGCGGGCCAGATCCAAGGTGCCCAACTGATAGCTGGAGGAACTGACCAGGGGTGCATTTCCCGAAAGCATCGTTGGTGAACCATGGTCGTAAGTCCCATTGAACTCTAATGGTAACGACGGAACTTGCGACCATAGTTCGTTTCGGGAAACGCACCCCAGGCTGGTTCCAGCGGTTCTGGAGTCCTGGCTGAGTGCCAGGGTGTCGCTGGAGGAACAGACCCGGCTGGTTCCAGCGGTCCTGGAGTCCTGGCTGAGTGCCAGGGTGGTGCTGGAGGAACAAACCCGGCTGGTTCCAGCGGTCCTGGAGTCCTGGCTGAGTGCCAGGGTGGCGCTGGAGGAACTGAGCAGGCTGGTTCCAGCGGTTCTGGAGTCCTGGCTGAGAGCCAGGGCGGTGCTGGAGGAACAGACCAGGAGGGTCTCAACGGCTCAGGTAGCCTGGGCAGAGGCGATAGGGCAGAAGGCTTGGACGGCGGAGGCAGGGCAGAAGGCTTGGACGGTGGCGGCAGGACTAGCCAAGGGTGCTTCGTGGCCATATCAGGGAGAGCGGACAGCTCGGTGATGGCCTCCGTGGCCGGCTCTGGCTGCTCAGGAGGCAGGGAAAGGCGCTTAGTTGGCGCCGGCAGGGCAAGGCGCTTGGGAGAACGAAGAACAACCTCTGGAGCGGACTCACTGGTTGGAGCGGGCTCTGGAGCGGACTCACTGGTTGGAGCGGGCTCTGGAGCGGACTCACTGGTTGGAGCGGGCTCTGGAGCGGACTCACTGG
>RJVU01041630.1:40626-66697 GCA_003731715.1 Anabarilius grahami
AGCGGGCTCTGGAGTGGACTCACTGACTGAAGCGGGCTCTGGAGTGGACTCACTGACTGAAGCGGGCTCTGGATCTTGAAGGAAGAAGGGAGCCTTCCTCCTTCTCCTCCTCCTTTTACCGGGGTGAAGCAGAGGCTCAGTGCCCACCTCCCCTGTGACTTCTGGAACGGATTCATGGGCTGGAGCATGTACACTGCCTGGTAGATTCGGTGAGGCCCCCCTACCCCGACATTCGAGGTAGTGGACGAACCCCCAAAAATCCAGGTCACCTAGTCCATCCATCTCCCACGACAGCAACGAGTCATCCAGACAATTATTGAAAAGGTCAATCAAAAACACATCATTGGAGTGGACTCACTGGCTGGAGCGGGCTCTGGAGTGGACTCACTGGCTGGAGCGGGCTCTGGAGTAGACTCACTGGTTGGAGCGGGCTCTGGAGTGGACTCACTGGCTGGAGCAGGCTCACTGACTGGAGCGGGCTCTGGAGCGGACTCACTGACTGGAGCGGGCTCTGGAGCGGACTCACTGACTGGAGCGGGCTCTGGAGCGGACTCACTGACTGGAGCGAGTTCTGGAGCGGACTCACTGACTGGAGCGGGCTCCGGGTCTTGAAGGAAGAAGGGAGCCTTCTCCTCCTCCTCCTCCTCCTTTTACCGGGGTGAAGCAGAGGCTCAGTGCCCACCTCCCCTGTGACTTCTGGAACGGATTCATGGGCTGGAGCATGTACACTGCCTGGTAGATTCGGTGAGGCCCCCCTACCCCGACATTCGAGGTAGTGGACGAACCCCCAAAAATCCAGGTCACCTAGTCCATCCATCTCCCACGGCAGCAACGAGTCATCCAGACAATTATTGAAAAGGTCAATCAAAAACACATTGTAACCTAGCCCTACCGCCAGGGTCCAAAACATTTGTGCCAAACCACCGACCTTATTGCCCTGTTGCCGCAAGGTGGTTAAATTGCTCAGGCGAGCCATCCGTTCCCTCACAGTGGTTGGAGGAGTGATGTGGATCCCCATCCTGCTGGATCCTTAGAGGATGGAGTTTTCTGTCACGGATGCATACACGGAGAGACAGATCCAAGTGCAGGAAGTTTAATGGGTGATCCAAATCGTAGTCCAAAAAACAAGCAAGGGTCAAAAGCCAGGTAAACAGTCCATCCAAAAACAAGTACGAAACAGGAAACAACACAGACCAGGAAAATGTGAACTGAAAACTCCATGACTAAAGCAAAAACAAAGAGGGTATAAATAGACAGACACTGATGAGGAAACACAAAACAGCTGGGTGTAATGACATGGGATAATTGTCCGGGAAGTGTGTTATGGGTAATGAAGTCCAAGGGGTGAAAACTAGAGTCCAGGATGGAGTGCCCTCAAGTGGCAGATAGGGCACACACACTATTGATCGTGACAGCGCGCGCTGTACGTTTGACTGAATTGTTTGCTTGTCTTTCTTTCTTATTGTATAGCTTGTCATATTTTATACTTATACTTTTATAATGGTTATTATTGATAATTAAAACTGACTTTTAACAAAAACAGAGGGTTGTTTTGTCTTATTTCAGTTTATTATAGGCTACATCTAGGCTACATATACAGTGAAGATAATCAGAGTACATATGCACATATTGGCTGAACCACACATTAATAGGTTTCATATTTTTTAAATAAAAACGAAAAGAGGCAGGGTTGTGTTTTATATTTTGTTTTGTTATATAGCCTACATGAAGTGAAGATAATCAATGCACGTGTTTCCTGAACAACATTTGTGTATGGCACCTCTTGTGTTGTCATTCCCCTTGTAGCACGTGCAAGTGACGGTTCTCTGTCAACCAATCAACGTTCTGCAGAGTGTAACTCCACCCTTTTGGTACGGTACTGTTGTGCTTGGTACCCCAACGAAAGGGTCCCAAAAAAGTCCCAACTTTTGACAATGGAAACGGCAAAAATTGCGTACCGAACCGAACCGTACCGCTCAGTGGAAACGAGCCATAAGATCCAGTACCACTAATAGAGAGATTCAACTACACGTACATGTGCTTATTGCTCCAGAGAGTCCCTACAAGGCAGACCCTGTTGAGTCCTTCGATTCGTGTCTGGCGCGAGGCCTATATTCTGTTACATCCCTGTGAACCGAATTTAGGCTGGGTACCATATGTGTGACCCTACAGGGATCCCATATGTGTTATTCCACAGTTGATCATAAACGAAGCCGTGTCTTTCCCTCTGGAAGAACCCAGTACAGCAATTAATGGCACTTCATTATTTCACTTACAATAGACAAAAAAAGCCTAATTTCATCGTTTCTTTCGCTTTTAATCTTCATTCATGAAATCCTGTGGGTCATAAATAACTTTGTTTTCCCACCACTACAAAGAGACAAGTGCTATCCATTATGCCTTGTTTATATGAATGCGAGGTAAGGTTCCTTGATTTGTTGGAGGCAAAAATCCATGTGTTGACTGTGAAATAGGGATGTGACGGTCAGAAACTTTTCCATAATACCGGTGTCACCAGGGTTTTTTTAAACCGCTTATGGGGCCGTTCACATATTGTGTAAAAAAATGCGTGAAAAAAGCGCAGCCACGTACGTCACTTTCTTTTTGTTTCCAAAGCGATTGCGCTCCCGTGGCGTCTGTCATTGCTATGCAACCATGAACTGTGCTTTCCGTGACGAGGAATGTTTTTGACATGAGAAATAAAAACCTGCCCTGTACAGTTATGATCAGCTGTTCGGCTGAGCTTTCGATGTTTTGTTACGGAAAGGCTGACTTTCACTTTAAAATAATACATTTCCTGGCAATTGCTTGAATGGTGGCTCTTACTGAAAAACACTCAACAAAATAGACATTTTGTCATAATTTGTATGTGTTGTGGTTGGTTCCTTAAGAGCAGAAGAGAACTTGATACTGGCGCACGCGCGTTGTGTGTGTGTCACCTAGGCAGGACATTCACAGACAGCGTGTTCTCTTTTGCCTTGTCGCGCTTGAATGGTTTAAAAGCATTAGCATAATTAAGAGCTTGATCATAACGCAGAAAACAGATACTATGTTAATTGCATTAAATGCAAATATTTTTAATACGTTAAAGTGGAAAATGTTTTTTTACCTCTGTGCCGCGGTGGGCAAGTGGTGAAACCGGTGTTGCGACTGAACACAGGTAACACCGACTACAGTAGCAAGCCTACTGTGAAACAAAGTACTGTAGACTTTAAATTATATGCATTAATGGTGAAATTACTACATGTCAATCCATGTTTATTTTAATGCCAAAATGCGCTGTTGCATTAATTCAGCACGATGCAGCACAGCAAAAATAGACTCTGTGTGGAAATCACTGCACTGCTGTATATATGCAAATGGAATGCACTGCCGGACTGCATCCGCATGCAGTGTGAAAGCTCTGATCTGCTAACATGGGCACGTACAAAAATACGCACCGCATACGCACTGCAGACGGAGTATGTGTGAAACGGGCGTGAAACAAGTGCGTGTGCGCCATTGCACACAACATTTGTATACTTTAACCATCTCCAAGGATAGTGGGGGTCGCGAATCACGTTATTTTGGGGGTCGTGGGCGATCAGATGTGAGCAAACTGACACTGACACATCCAACGTAATAAAGTCACTCCCCCAGTTTCTCTTCCTCTAAATTAAAGGTCACTTTCTAGAAAAAAAATAAATAAAAAATTAACAGTAATAAAATTGTCTGGCTTTATTGATAATTACTTAGAATTATTTTATGATTTATATTATTATATGATATATTATTATTAATTAATTACACACAATTCATTACACTTAATTTTTAAGCATTATTATTTAAGTTATTACTAAGCATTTAGTTTTAATGAATATTAATATATACAGATCATATGTAATATAAATAAGCTGTAAATAAACTTTAAATATAATGTGACCTTACATGTTTGAGTCTCTATCACTATTATCAACTATATAAACTAACTTCACAAGTTTTACTTGCTCTGATAGAAGACACTTTCTTTTATTTATCCTCTTTCATGGACAAGTATTTTCATTAGTGTAAATGAGTTTAAATTGAGTTTTTCTTCAATCTCTTAATCTTTAGCAAAAGAGTTTTGAATCGCCCTGGCTGTCTCGCGAGAAGTGAATCATAGTTTCTCTCTGTTGCAAGGCATGTGATTGGCTGTTCACCACTGATGTCACTCATTCATGTGCATGCCCCTATTAATAGCATGTTTGAGTCATGCTCTTAATGAACTATGTTTTATTTACTCTTTCCATATTGTAAATAATAAATGTGGGACTCACTTTATATTAGATGACCTTAACTACTATGTACTTACATGAAAAATAAGTACCATGTACTTATTAGGTTCATATTGAATTGCAAAACACTTTTGCTTATATTGAGGTGGGATACGGGTAAGGTAAGGAAAAGCTTTGGTGGTACGGGTAGGTTTAAGGCTAGGGGTAAGGTAAGGGATGGGTCAACAGTGTAATTATGTCATTGCTATGCAACCATGAACTGCACTCTCCACACAGATCTATTTCAGGACCAGCCGCTATCAAAACAATCTGGATGTGGGTGCGGGCCAGATATTATTGCTGGTGGGCCAGTTTTAGCCCGCAGGCTGCCTGTTGCCGACCACTGATGTACACCCTTTCATAAAAACAGTATTCCCTGGTGGCTGTGGACTCTTTCAGCAGGATAATGCTCCTGCCACAAAGCAAAAATGGTTCAGGAGTAGTTTGAGGAGCACAACAATGAGTTTGAGGTGTTGACTTGGCCTCCAAATTCCCCAGATCTCAATCCAATCGAGCATCTGTGGGATGTGCTGAACAAACACGTCCGATCCATGGAGGCTCCACCTCACAACTTACAGCATTTAAAGGATCTGCTGCTAACATCTTGGTGTCAGATACCACAGCACACCTTCAGGGGTCTAGTGGAGTCCATGCCTCGACGGGTCAGGGCTGTTTTGGCAGCAAAATGGGAACCAACACAATATTTGGAAGGTGGTCAGAATGTTATGCCTGAGCGGTGCATATCACAATATAGTTATTTTTGCTTAACATAAGGTTGTTTCAATTTAAATGTTTTTAATTACATTTAAATCACATTAAATAATAAAGTTAATTTAATTTAATGCAATTCTCAACACCAAATTAAACCAATATCACAGAAAAAACTAGTAGTGCTATGTACAGTGTTGTTCAGTCCTGGTCCTGGGGACAGTACTGCACATTGTATGTCTCTCTTTTCTGACACACTCGTTTCAGTTCATGTAGCTCTCACCTAATGAGCTGATGATCTATAATGAGGTGTGTTTAATAAGAGAGACATACAAAATGTGCACCGTGGTGAGTCACCAAGGCCAGAATTGAAAACCACCGTACTGTACTAGCCTGAATGGCTTAAAGTCACTTGATTTTCAACCACATGGCTTAAAACGTATGCAAATGATAAGCTATTGTGAGGGCGCGGCACTACAATGTCACATGAGTGTAACCCCGAAAGATAACCACAAAATCTCTACTGCTTGACAAATATCACAAAAACTTATTACATCTTTAAAAACATAATCTAATCACATATTCATTCGATCCTTCGACCCTTTTTTAACAGTAAATATGGGCTACATTAGGCCTATGTTAGTGGTGTTAAAAGTGTAAAAAGTTTTTGGATACATTTGATGAGTCGATCTCTTTTCACCTTCAGTTCACGAGGGTGAGGTTAGACAGGTTTTGCCGGTTTTACCTGCCTCCATTCTGGGGCTTCCCATTGTCTAGCCCCCCCTCCCCGTAAACAGCATAAGAGAATGACACAGAAGAGAAGATATTTTTGAATAAAGTTGTTATTGTTATATATTTGTTTTGTTTTTGTACACAATTAGTATTCTCTGTTTTAACAACGTCTCTAATACCTTTCTGAAAGTGTTGATTAAATTGCTGTCTGTGGAGGAGTCAGATACTTCTCGGATTTCATCAAAAATATCTTAATTTGTGTTCTGAAGATGAACGAAGGTGTGGAACGACATGAGGGCGAGTAATCAATGACAGTATTTTCATTTTTGAGGGAACTAACCCTTTAACTAATTTTTTTTTCAGCAGCTTGACAGTAGCTCAGTTACTTTTGAAACACTGTAGCTTTTCCAGTAGCTAACTACATTTCCAGCAAGTAGCGGTGTGTCTCGACCAAAAGCTACAGTCTGCTTTGTGTTTTGAAGAGCCTGTAGCATTGAAGCAGAGCAGCGTCATCGTATTACATCACAAACTAAAATCGAGTGTTACTGTCATCTATTGTTAAATCGCACATCTTGAAGCTTTACAAGTTCACAGAGAAGAGATCGTCTGATGTAAAGTCCTTCGGATGAGACGTTAAACCGAGGTCCTGACTCTCTGTGGTCCTTAAAAATCCCAGGATGACCTTCAAAAAGAGTAGGGGTGTAACCCCGACATTCTGGCCAGATTTGCCCATTGGCCTCTGTCTATCATGGCCTCCTAATCATCCCCATACTGATTGGCTTAACCACTCTGTCTCCTCTCCACCAATAAGCTGTTCTGGCGCAATATGGCTGCCGTCACATCATCCAGGTGGATGCTGCACATTGGTGGTGGTTGAGGAGATTCCCCCTTAATATGTAAAGCGCTTTGAGTGTCCAGAAAAGCGCTATATAAATGTAAGGAATTATTATTATTATTATTATTATTATTAAAGGATGTACAGAAATGGGTTGATGCTTCACACAAATCGACTTGAAAAGGTTACACTTAATTTATACAAATAAGATTAAAACGTTGTCAATGTAGCTTGTTCAAATATTACAATATATATAAAGAATAATGTTAATGAACTTCATCAAAACTTATGTTATTTTCTTATATTTTCATGTTTGTGTTCAGAGTTATAATGAGGCATAACGTACATAATTAATTCTAGTAGGAACCGTTCATGCTGAATATTTTATGGGGCACATATTGGTGACGCACACATTACCTCGTGCTATGGATGTGTGTACAGCGCCATCTTTAGAAGCACATTTGCTATTGACGAGGTCGGTTGTGCTTTCTCCCGCTCTTCTAAAGAGAGTGCTGGTGAGGACATTTCTCTAAGTGTAAACAATGTCATCCATTAATTTCATGAGATAAATAATGTTCAAGTGTAATGTAAGACGGTGATGTCATGAAATGTAACGCAGTGAATTGTATTTTGAATGTTTTACCGAAATTGGTTTTGCAAAATCTAACTTTTGACATTTTTCCCCATTTAATTCATTCACTGATGCGAGTAAGTGATGAGGAAAATATATTTTACTTTTTTATATTATTTCATATGCCATATAATGGTGACATGTATTTTGTGACTTACTTTATTTATTTTTTTATCTTAATTACTTAATTTATCCTATTTGTCTTATGTTTTGTAACTGTTAATTGAGTAAATTGAGATCTTGAGAAGCACATTTGCTATTGACGAGGTCGGTTGTGCTTTCTCTCGCTCCTCAAAAGAGAGTGCTGCTTTCTCCATGCTGTATGGACCACTGAAGGGGAGAGACGTGTATCCCAAAAAACATTAATTGTTCTCTGTGTATTTCTGCAGACCTGCTTCTTCAGAATAAAACGTCCTCAGACCTGCTCCACACGTATTGTCTTCTTTGAGAACAACAAAACACAACCAGAGTAAAACTGCTACATCTGCATTGAAGACTTCAAGCACATACAGGTGAATAATAGCCTTTTTAAATTGATTATCCTGCTTTATTGCACTCTGTATCAAATGGCTGCTTCAAATTTTACTATAGTGGTTACCTGCCATAGTTTCATCTGTCCTGCCACAGTTTTATAATGAACCTGAAAGATCACTTACGCGGTGTTTTGCATCATTAATGTCAGTGATTCAATGAGTCAATGATTCACTGACCCATTCATAAATACAGCCACTTGCTTCATTACTAAAAGAATGAACGACTCGATGACTCGCTCATTAAGACAGTGACAGTGCCACCTACTGGCAGTTTAATATTTCAAAGTATCTCAATTTATTGCTAAATTTATTATATTAATAATAACGTTAATGGAATTTTAGGAATATGACATAAAACATGACACATTTAATATGGTTAGAAAACTTTACTTTGCCTTTATAAAGGTAAAAAAATCCACCTGTAAATCAATTTATGGGGGCAAATATTTTCTCTTAATGGAAAAGGTGTGAGTGCAGTCCGAGTGTTAGAGACGGAGTACGCAGAAAGATGTTAAATGTATATGGGGGTACGACACTAAAAGATTGGGAACCAATCTAGGCCCACTGAAAGACTGATTCAACACTAATAATTTACAACTTGCAGTGGTCAAGAGCATCTGATCTGGCCTACATTATGGCCTACAGGGGTTTCTCTGTACAGACAGTGATCATTATTTACCCTCCAGCGGTTTTGAACTGACTCCAACAAGTGCAGGATCCTCAATACTGCCCTCAGCCTGAGCTGTGTGAGAGAGAAAGAGATCAGAATGAAAATACTGTGACATTAAACCACACAAACACATCAGAAAAACAGAGAGATGAAAGATTGAGCTCAAAGCCAGCAGTTATTCACTTATTCTGTCAACATTCACTCTGTGAGACATCAGTTAATTGTAGAAAAATAGTACTGGTCCTTTTTCATATTTCAAATATATTTATAAAAAAATCAATTCATTAGTTTCACATTTTATTATTTTAAACAGCACATTTAACAACTTTATTTTAATTTTACCTTGCTTGTGTTTGTTCTCTAGCTGCTCGGCCAGATTATTCTGGTTGATCTTCCTCAGGATCTTCACTGTGATCTTCACAGCTTCTTCTGGTCCAAAACGTGCTACCATCTTATCCAGCGTGTCTAACCTATCTGCATTCTCCATTTCAGACTTTGATATACACTCATGATCATTCCATAAGCACCACTGAAACTCCTTTAGTTCAGCGTCTCCCAGATCATTCAGTGAGTTCTTGAGCAGATCTTTAACAGATGCCATCGTCCTTCACCGACCCACAGCTGCAGGACAAAATGAAAAATATCTATTTTTAGTGTCTCAATTTATTATGGAAAAAAAAAAAAAAAGTTTTGCCCTGTATTTCATCTTTCCTAAATTGTGTTTATTGCTAGATGATCATAAAAGCAAGTATCAGTCTTCTGTCACGTGAGAATAGCCTAAACAAAAGTAGCCAATCTCGTCATAGTATATTTTGGAGAACAAAATTACCATCCAATCACAATTCATTATCGTTTACTTGCAGTTAGTAATGGCGGGATATTAGAAAGCGCGGAGGAGATCAGGTCAGACACGAAGATGTAAATGAAGCCTGTGCGTACATTTAACAAGGATCTTCAAAAGGTATTTTACAGTAAGTTGTGCAAAAAGAACTGAATGTGGAATTGCCACCCCTGGTCTAGTGTTTAAAAACAAACAAAAATACCCTTAGGTGGTGGTAGCTGTTTTTAATGCCTGATCAAAAGTTACTGTGAACCTGATACAACTACTACTACTACTACTACTAACAACAGAACACATTACATAACTGTTGTTATTAAATGAAATATCTGGACATTTAACATTTAATAACATTACAGATTGATATTGAATAAACGGGGGTATGTGCAGCTTTGGTGTATAAGACAGGGTATCTGTATTTTGCGTGAATGATATAAATCAAAAAGTGATTTTGTAGAAATTATAATCAGGTGCTAAAAAAAGAGCACCCATTAAAATGTCTTTACAGAAAGCACCCGATCATGTAACAATGCACAGTACAAGCACAGCGTTGATGATCTTGACTCTGTTCAGTAAGGAGCGTTTTGATTGGTGGATTAAAATCTCACTGCGATTGGCTAAACAGAACATCCTCCAAAAAAGATATTTATGAATCTTAACCTGCCAGATGTCAGGACACAGATGGAGACAGAGAGGTAAGTGAACACAGATGCAGTTTTGTTGGCAGTGGAAGCAGGTGAGTCAATATGATCAAGCACTTCTGAACAGTCACTTAGCTGATGAATAACTGAGTGTAATGGAGAACAGGAGACGGATGACGACAGGAATGGAGACACGGGGACTCGGGTGAGTAGTGGGTAAGGAGTCCAGGTATGTGAGACGAGACCAGACAATGAAGTGAAGGGAGTGAGCGTCTTTATGTTTACAGAGCGCTTTACAACTACACTATAGACCACAGACTCTACAGTCAGTAAAAACACCATAAACCATCAAATATATACATCATAAACATAAGACGAAATACAGCCCCAAAAACACCAACAATTAAAAGCCATAGAAAATAAGTACGTTTGTGAGATTTCCACACCTCAATGGAGGAAACAGATCTGTTATCAGCCGGAAGGGCGTTACACAGCCTCAAACCAGAGAGAGTCAATGTGCTGCTCTTTCTGTCACTGTCTTTAAAACTCTCACACACACGCACACACAGGTTTGTTTTGCTATCTTAGTGAGGACTCTCCATAGGCGTAATGGTTTTTATACTGTACAAACTACATTCTCTCCCCCTACACTACCTCTACCCCTAAACCTACCCATCACAGGAAACTGTCAGCATTTTTAAATTTTTTATAAAACATTGTTTAGTATGTTTTTTTTTTTTAAAGTTGTTTTGGTTTAAGAAGATAAATGAAGTGTTCTAATAAAACATGTTTATGTTGTAATACCCATGTCATTGTACACAGTTGTGTCCTCAAACCATATATACAGTCAAACAAAAATTTATTCAGACACTTTGAACATTTCATTAACTAATACAATTTATTTAAAAAAAAAAAAATGGTAATAAAATGACAAGATCTCAGAGTTAAACTGTCAGTAAAATTAATCTTAATTATGTCAGATAACACTTGAGCAAAACATGGTCAGGTCAAAGTGTCTGAATAATTTTTGGTCCCAAATTTTTATAAACTTTACTGGTAGTCCACTGTATGAAAAATATTTGGGTATAATATGTCACAGTTTACTTTATTTTGCTATCCTCACTTAAAAATGAACTATAGTGTCCTGCATCCTTTAGTTATAAATATATCAAATTATATCTAGTGTCTGAATTTTTGGTTTGACTATATTCATATACAAACCTGCTTTCTGGAAGGCCTGTGAGTATGTTTCAGGGTTAGATTACTTCAGATAAACGTCTCAAAGCTTCAGATGTTTTCTGTGGAGCCCCGCACATGACATGCAGGAAAAAAGTCAATCGTGTGCACGCTTTACATAGTTGTTACCTCGGTTTATAAATCGTGCGCACGTTGTAGCCTATTTTTTCCTGCATGTCATGTGTAGGGGTCTGTAGTTTTCAGGACGTGGGAAAGCACAGATTATGTGTCGGTTAATTATAAATCATTATTATTCAGCCCTACTTTTCACATTTCTGCATTCAAAAGTGAAAATATTGTATGTATTTATGGACTTTTCATTTATTTTGGAAAATAGATAACTACAAAAGAAAGATGAAACACTCACCTCAAACAATATTTGTAGACTTTTTTCTCTTCTGAACTGTCGTGTTGAACAGCGGCTCTGAAATTGGTCACTTTGTGAAATAAAGGAAGTGAAACTGCTTTTTAAGTGTCAGTGACAGTCAGACGGCAGCAAACACACTAACTCTTCTCTGAAATGTGTGTTCTCACTAAACTGAACTGTTTATAGTAGTATTCAAGTTTGTTAATACAACCCAAATTCCGGAAATGTTGGGACATTTTTTAAATTTTAATAAAATGAAAACAAAGACTTTCAAATCACGAGCCAATATTTTATTCACAAAAGAACAGATAACACAACAAATGTTTAAACTGAAATTTTACACTTTTATCCACTAAATGAGCTCATTTCAAATTTGATGCCCTCTACAGGTCTCAAAATAGTTGGGACAGGGGCATGTTTACCATGGTGTAGCATCTCCTCTTTTCAAAACAGTGTGAAGACGTCTGGGCATCGAGGTTATGAGTTTCTGTAGTTTTGGTGTTGAAATTTGGTCCCATTCTTGCCTGATAGAGGTTTCCAGCTGCTGAAGAGTTTGTGGTCATCTTTGACCATATTTTTCTCTATAGGTGAAAGATCTGGTCTGCAGGCAGGCCAATTCAGCACCCAGACTCTTCTACGACGAAGCCATGCTGTTGTAATAGCTGCAGTATATGGTTTTGCATTGTCCTGCTGAAATATACAAGGCCTTTCCTGAAATAGACGTCATGTGGAGGCGAGCATTTGTTGCTCTAAAAACCTTTACATACCTTTCAGCATTCATAGTGCCTTCAAAAACCATGCAAGCTGCCCATCCCGTATGCACTTATGCACCCCCATACCATCATAGATGCTGGCTTTTGAACTGAACGCTGATAACACGCTGGAAGGTCTCCCTCCTCTTTAGCCTAGAGGACACGGCGTCCTGATTTCCAACAAGAATGTCAAATTTGGACTCGTCTGACCATAGAACACTTTTACACTTTGAAAGTCCATTTTAAATGAGCCTTGGCCCACAGGACACGACGGCGCTTCTGGATCATGTTCACATGTGGCTACCTTTTTTTTTTCATGATAGAGCTTTAGTTGGAACGGCTGATTGTGTTAACCGACAGTGGTTTCTGGAAGTATTCCTTGGGCCATTTAGTAATGTCATTGACACAATCATGCCAATGATGCAGTGTCGTCTGAGGGCATCCGATAAAGCAGTGTTTCCCAACCCTGTTCCTGGAGGCACACTAACGGTACACATTTTCCAAATCTTCCTAATCAAACACACCTGATTCAACTCATCAGTTCATTAGTAGAAACTCCAAGACCAGTAATATATGGTTCAGATAAGGGAGACATTCAAAATGTGTACTGTTGGTGTGCCTCCAGGAACAGGGTTGGGAAACACTGCAATAAAGGTCTACGGCCTTGTCCCTTACGCACAGAGATTTCTCCAGTTTCTCTGAATCTTTTGATGAAGTTATGCACTGTAGAAGAGATTTGCAAAGCCTTTGCAATGTGACGTTGAGGAACATTGTTTTTAAAGTATTCTACAATCTTTTTACTCACTCTTTCACAGCTCTGCCCATCTTTACTTCTGCGAGACTCTGCCTCTCTAAGACATCCCTTTTATAGCTAATCATGTTACAGACCTGATATCAATTAACTTAATTAGTTGCTAGATGTTCTCCCAGCTGAATCTTTTTTAAATTTCTTGCTTTTTCAGCCATTTATTGCCAACTTTTTTGAGACCTGTAGCAGGCAACAAATTTTAAATGAGCTCATTTAGTGGATAAAATTGTAAAATTTCTCAGTTTAAACATTTGTTATGTTACCAAAAAACATTTCCATCAACTCCTAAAAGTAAATATCAAAACTTTGTAGCTGCAGCTAACCAAATTCAATGGGATGACATTTTATCTTTTGTTGATTATGAAAAAGACAGCCAAATATTTCTAAAAACAACTATTAAAGAATTCACACATAAAATTAAGTATAAACAACACAAAAACACTACCCTGGATAAATCCAGACATTATAAAACTCATGAAAGAACGAGACCAAGATTTGAAAATAGAAAATAAAACTAAATCAACTCGTCACAGAGGATGTTTCACCATGTTGAGAAATAAAGTTGTAAGATCATTAAGAAAAGCAAAGGCAGATTTCTTTCTTACTTTAATTGAAAAATCAAATGGAAATGCTAAAATAATATGAAGCCAGCTAAGAAAAATGACAGGGGATCGCCCCAAAGAATAAAACACTTTCGAAATTAAAATGAACAACTAAAAAACAATATTCCAGTTGTAGCAGAGGCATTCAGTCACTATTTTATTGATTCTGTGGCTAACATAGCAAGCTGTTTTACACCTGAGAACACATACGCTCCTCCAATAGACACAAGACAATCAGTTTTCAGTTTAAAGGTGCCATAGAATTGTAAATTGAATTTACCTCGGCTTAGTTGAATAACAAGAGTTCAGTACATGGAAATGACTTACAGTGAGTCTCAAACACCATTGTTTCCTCCTTCATATATAAATCTCATTTGTTTAAACGACCTCCGAAGAACAGGTGAATCTCAACATAACACCGACTGTTACGTAACAGTCGGGATCATTAACCTTTTCGAGCTTGAGTTTAAAATATTCTAACTGTCCCCCCAGAGTGAGTTTTTTTAAGGCGACCGTTATTTTAGAACGTTTGCCTTTAATGTTTCCATAGCGACGCGTCTTGCGTGTCACAAGCGCTGAGCGCAGCCACAATAACACTGTATGACAGGTGGATCGCTATTATTTTGTTTTTCCTTTTTTATTTAAAATATTCACAAACTTGCTTACCATGTCATCAACTATCTGATATTCCGATCCTCAACTATGTGTAAGTGAGTGTGTTTTGTCATTTAAAAGCCTTTATAAATTATCTTTATCTTGATCTATAATGCGAGATGGGCGCCGCCATCTTAGTTTGCCCCGCAGTTCACAGAGTCCTGTCAGTCGGATTTACAGCAGGTGAATTCATCAGTTTCTCCTGAAATATATGCAAGTAAGTGGCTGGTGAACTGGAAGAATAATAGAGTAAACTTTACAGTTACTTGGGCCCATTATGTGTGTCTGATATGAATAAATGTCGGCAAATTGTTTATGAATGGATTGTTATTGCTCCTTCCACTGATGTCTGACATCAGTGTGTATTTTATAAACTCTAAATGTGTTGATTTACTGGTGCTTATGCGTATTTAAATGTCTGAAACCTTAAAAGAAACGTTATGTGGCTGAAAACACTGCATAGCTGTGATATATGACAAGAGCTGTGCGCGTCCGTCTCACAGTAAAAGCGCGAAAGCACAGTTTGAATCTGGCAGTTATGTGACGTCGCTGAACGTTCGAAATCCTATATGTGGGACCGTACCGCTCAAAGGGTTAATATGTACGCCCCCAATATTTGCATATGCCAGCCCATGTTCAAGGCATTAGACAAGCCAGTATTAACGTCTGGATCTGTGCACAGCTGAATCATCAGACTAGGTAAGCAAGCAAGAACAACAGCGAAAAATGGCAGATGGAACAATAATAACTGACATGATAACATGATATTTTTAGTGATATTTGTAAATTGTCTTTCTAAATGTTTCGTTAGCATGTTGCTAATGTACTGTTAAATGTGGTTAAAGTTACCATCATTTCTTACTGTATTCACAGAGACAAGAGCCGTCGCTATTTTCATTTTTAAACACTTACAGTCTGTATAATTCATAAACACAACTTCATTCTTTATAAATCTCTCCAACAGTGTGTAATGTTAGCTTTACCCCGTTAGCCGGAGCATACTTTTAAACTCATTCAGAATCAAATGTAAACATCCATATAAATACTATACTCACATGATCTGATATGCTGCATGACGAACACTTTGTAAAGATCCATTTTGAGGGTTATATTAGCTGTGTGAACTTTATGCAATGTATTAGAGTCGCAAGCTCGGGGGCGGGGAGCGCGAGGATTTAAAGGGAAGCAGCCTGAATCGGCGCATATTTAGTTATGCCCCAAAATAGGCAGTTACAAAAATTAATTTAAAAAAATGTATGGGGTATTTTGAGCTGAAACTTCACAGACACATTCAGTGGACACCTTAGACTTATGTTACATCTTGTGAAAAGGCATTCTAGGGCACCTTTAATAAACATCACAGAATCAGAGGTATCATAGACCATTAAATCAAGACCATCTAGTTGTAAAGATATTTTTGGTATGGATACAGTGATGCTCAGCTTAGTACAACAGTCACATGCCCCATTACCAAAATTATCAATTTGTCCATTTCACAAAATATGTTCCCAAGCATGTGGAAATCAGCTGTTATTGCTCCCATTTTCAAAAGTGGAGACCCTCATTCCATGTCAAACTACAGACCTATCAGTATATTGCCTAATGTGTCTAAGATCGCAGAGAATCTGATAGCAAAGCAAATTATTACCCATCTAAATACCACACCCTATGCTCTCCACTCTATGCAGTTTGGCTTTAGAGCCAATTATTCCACTGGGTCCGTGTACCTTCGGATAATTTGTTTTTTAGTTTTTGTCTTCTAAACGGAAAAACAAAGAAAGCATTCATTTATCACATATTCGACCCTCCTCATGAGAATTAATAAACAAATCTCGATTCGTTTTTTCATATTTTTATTTTTGTTTTAATCTGCCAAATGGAAAAACAATAAAACCAAAATGGATAAACAGCTTGAATATTCGATCTCTACATGGGCAGGAATAAAACGCCCCTTTCCGCTGATTGGTCAACCAAAGATCAAGCCGTCATCAGCTCTTAGCTCCAGAATCAGCTCCGCGCAATAGTAGACTATATATCCGATACATTTATATGGATTATTACAGAGTTTATTGCAACTACATTTAATTTAGTTCTCATCAAACAGCCAGACTAATAAATAGCTCGACACAACCCGTCCCAGGGCAAAGACTAGACAGAGCTTTCTTCTGTATTCTTTCGCGGGCCGGGAAATACTAATTTATCGTATTAAATATTAATTTACATGGCATCTGTTCTCACAACTAGCCAAACTATTTGGCACACTTATTAGCCTTCTTATTCAGCTGACCAACTCTCAAAATCGATGTCCCGGAGGCTGCGCACCACACTGGACAGCGCGGAGAGAATGCATAAGCTATTGTACTGGAGCGCAGAGCAGAATCGATTCAAGGGTCAAGTCAAGTCATCTTCATTGATATCAAAGAGCTTAGAACCCAAGAGGCGACACTTTGATATTTTTTGGGTAACAGCCACCAGATGGCACTGCGGTAGCACGGCCGCCATTATGGGGTGAAAATACTAACTGGACCATAGAATCCTTCACATCTTGCGCACCCAAAATCGGCGAATTTCACTGCCAAATCAGAAGCGCAATAGAACGTTTTTTAAATTAAGTCACCAGTAAATTGTATGATCCTACAGTAAATGTTCTATTGTCTTATATATGTTTTATTTTACCAGTTGTGGAACCAACCATTCATCCATCTGAGGTAACATAGTTAGCCTACTTTATTGAGTATTTCCATTTTATGCAACTTTACACATTTATTAATAGTAAATTAATAATTAACAAATTTAAGATCATCATGTTTGCAGTGAACAATATATTTTAGACCTAGTTGAGCAATAGTAATAATATATCACTAGGTCTGAATTTAAATATGTACATTGTACGTTTTAATGGATCACGCTACAAACATAATGATCTTATAATAAATGATGCATTGCTGTGTCTGTTATCGCATAATTCACACTTTTGGACACTTTTGCTTTAACTGACATTAGACAACACTGCAAAATCAAGCTGTAATATTCATATATTTATTGTCCAACATTCCCAATTTTTCTGATGCATGTCCTTAATTTAATTTCATATGTGGGTAATAATTCAGTGTTTATAAGCCTTTTAAATAATTTTAACCCAAACTGACTGGGTTTCTAGAGAGCAAAGGTTTTGTGAAAAAAGTGGAAGATTTAAACACAAAGTGTGTAAAATAAACTGTTAAAAGGATTTGAGGATCACTAGTGATAGTATTTTATTCTGTGTTGTCATCATTCAGGTTGGATTTCAGCTTTAATGTACTTTTTTTTTTTTTTTTAACAAAGCAGCAGATATCGGCATAGAAACTAGTGGACTGGCACTCGCTTTCACCCCAAAATGGCGGAAATGCAGGGCTGCTGCTGGGCGCCGGTGTTGCAATGGAACGTTATATTGAGTTTCGCTTCTTGTTAGTGTGTATTCTTTGTTTATATAGTGCTTTTTACAATACAGATTGTTTCAAAGCAGCTTCACAGTGGTAATAGGAAAATTAATGGACAGAGTTTGTTTTGGCTTTACAGCAGCTCTTAGATAAAGTTTGAGCTAAAGTTTTTGATTGAATCACTTTTGTTGTAAAAATCATTAAATGACGCTTAAATGACACCTTTTTAGAACAGAAACTGAAACTTTTAATGCATTCCTGCTGTTCATTTACGTGTTTAATGGTAGACTATGAAATAACACTTTGAACAATAAAGCCAGAGATGAATATATATTTTTATATTTATTGCTATCTATTACCGTCATAAATGAATTAGTCAAATAAGCTATATTTAAAATAGCTATATCTTATTAAATATAGGCATGCCATCTTTAAATTTAAAATCTTAAATTTAGTCAATACAATTATAGTTTGACACTATTTTGTTTCAGCCAAAGGCATCTTGCGCTGGTGGCATAGCAGCATCTGAAGTTGCTTTTAGATGTATTTACACAATTTAATGCTGCTCAGAGAGGTCCGTAAATACATTCACACAGCAGAGCAAATACACAATGCAATGACATTAATTTTATGTTTTATACAAAATACAGAAATATGAAATAAATTACAAGATGAAACGAATATGAAATATCGCCAGTAGGTGGCAGCAAGTCACTGTGTTAAAGGGGTGATGAACTGAAAAATCTAATTTTCCTTGAGCTTTTGACATATAAGAGGTCATACTATAGGAATATCCTGTAAGTTTTAGAGCTGAAAACTTCCTTGTTAGTCCAATAAAAGCTTTGATTGACACCAGACCCAGAAAACGACAGGATTTACAAGGTGGGGATCTATGACGTCAAAGGGCAGCAAGCACCACCTCCACAGAAGAAGATCAATGCCTACTTCATCACTGTCTGTTTACCCCCGCCCACCGATTCGTGCATGACATGCAATAGAATAGGTAGCCTAAGTAACATAGGCCTATGTGGTGCTAAACCAGATCGAGCTACCAAGCAATAAACACGCCTTTGAGGATTACAAAATATTGTGCAGTGCCTGGACTCGACAGTAATGCAACAACATGTCAGTAACAGTGTTAAATCTAATGCTTGATCTGATATGTGATGATTCATGTACAGTCAGATGATCTTTGTCTGTGTGTCAGTTAATCAAACCAGTGACAAAACTTCACTTTGCGTTGTTTCTCTTAGTAGGATGAAAATAATCTGTTATTTAACGGTGATTAAATTATATAAAGAAAGTGATCAAAGAAAGCCCCCTTTACAATCAATGGAGTAGCGGGTGCTGAAGCTGTCAATCAAACAGCACGAGTTTCAGTGACTGACGTGCAAAACTCCCGTTTTATTCAACGAATCTTTTAGTTATATCGCATTTGCACTGTTAGTGAAGATGAAAGCTTTTGTTAGTGTACAGAAATTGAGTTGCAATGACGAGATCACTGCTTTCATGTGCTCAACATGTCTGTGATCGGCTAGTGTTCATCTCTGCAACCTTTCATGCCACAATCTAAATATAATGCCATAGATCTAAATGTAATGCAACACTTTTCACGATTAGTTAACCTTAGAGCTGTAATAGTAAAAACACGCTAAAAGAGAGAGTAATACTTGGCTATTTCAAATGGAAAGATGTCAGCCGATCACAGCAGTGGGCGTTTACACTGAAGTCTCACAGCAGACTGATTTTAGAGGCTAAAATCAAGGTAGGAAAAATGCCTCTTATTTATAAATTATGACAGTTTTGGATGTAAAAAGCATACTAACATTATAAGTGCACCCCAGGAAACATTATAAAACAATAAACCAATGCAGTTCATGACCTTTTTAATGAACGAGTCATTTTATTCAATCGATTCGCTCGAAACGCTGATTCATTCAGTAATAAAAGGCTGCATGGCTGGTGAATCACTCAACCGATTTGTTCAAAGACTCGGATTCATTCACGAATTAATTACTATAGGCTACTCTGTGCGCCTTATGTTATGAGTCGCACAATGATCTGTGACTTTGCTTTAGAAATTTAGCTGGCAGAAAAAATAAAACATTGTTTTGAGGGATATACTCAGGGTTAATGAAATAAACTCAGTGTATTGCTCAAAACAACAGTCAGGACTGCTGATCTGCACTTCATTACAATGTAACCACAGATCAGATAAATAAAACAAACGGTGTGCCAAATAGGCTAGGGGTAGTTGTGACAGCAGATGCAATGTAAATTAATTAATATTTAATATGATAAACTAATTCCACCGCATGCAAAAGTATGCGCAGGCAGAAGAAAGCTATGGCCTGTAGGGTTTGTGTCGAGCCATTCATTAATCTGGTTTGATGAGAAATAGACCCAGATAAAATGTCCGATACAGTCTCTCCGCGCTGCCCAGTGCGTCGCGCAGCTCCAGCAGAGATTTTTAGAGTTAGCTAAATAAAACAGCTGTGTGCCAAATACATAGGCTAGGAGTAGCTGTGAGACCAGATGCCACGTAAATTATTATTTAATACGATGAATTAGTATTTCACGGCACGCGAATGAATAGCCTACAGAAGAAAGCTCTGTCTAGGCTCTGCCCTGGCACGGGTTGTGTCGAGCTATTTATTAGTCTGGCTGTTTGATGAGAACTAGATTAAAGTCCCCGTGAACCGGAATTTCCAATCGACTTTTCTCCAGTGTTGTGACGTATTTCCAAGTGAAACAGAATATTGAACAGAGGGCAGAGTTTTACTTTAGCGCTCCTCTTCTCCATCTCTCGCTCATAGCAGACTAACGGTCGGAGGGGAGTGGTTTAAGCGATTTCAACCCAAGCCGTCAAACTGATGTAATTAGAGAAGGGGCACCGTTGCAGAGGGGAGGAGCATTTTCAGATTTTATTTTGATTAAATATTACGAAGCCAAACTATTTTTTTGTGTGGACTGACTTGCACGGATGAACCACAAAACTAGCAATTTGAGGTAACAAAATAAATAAGGTCAATTTTGATTTCATGTGTACTTTAAATGTAGTTGCAATAACTCTCTCTAATAATCTGTACAAATGTATCGGATAGATATTCTGTTGTGCGAAGCTGACTGAGTTCTGGAGCTAAGAACTGATCGCGCGGCTTGAATTTTGGTTGACCAATCGGCGGATTTTTATTCCTGCCCATGTAGAGATCGAATATTCAAGCCGTTTATCCATTTTTGTTTTATTGTTTTTCCATTTGGCGGATTAGATCAAAGTGTGATTAAAACAAACATAAAAATATGAAAAAACGACTCGAGATTTGTTTATTTATGCTCACGAGGAGGGTCAAATATGTGATAAATGAATGCTTTCTTAGTTTTTCCGTTTAGAAGACAAAAACGAAAAAACTAATTATCCGAAGGTACACGGACCCCACTGAAACTGCTACCTGCTTCTTTACTGAAAACATCAGAGCTTTGTTGGATCGAGGTGGGGTTGTTGGAGCTGGGTTTCCGGATCTCAAGAAGGCTTTCGACACTGTCAATCATAAAGTCTTGCTGACAAAATTATGCAGTTTTAATTTTTCCTCAATTGCACTTAAATGGATTGAGTCTTACCTCACTGAATGTTCCCAACATGTCAGAATCCAGTAGGCCTAATTTAAATCAGCGGCTCTCAGTCTATCTATCTACCTGTCTTCCTCAAGGATCAATTTTAGGACCTTTGTTGTTCTCACTTTATATAAATGACCTACCGTCTGTCTGTCCAGATGTTTCTGTGCAGATGTATGCTGATGACACTGTAGTCTATGTTCATGGTAGTAATATCTCTCAGGTAGCTGAGAAATCATTAACTCCATGGTTAATATTTCAGCTTGGTTGAAACATTCTTGCCTGCAGTTGAACACATCAAAAACAGTAGCAATGTTTTTCACCAAGTCTAAAAATATCTTCAGTGTTGAGCTAGATGTTTTTGTGACACGGGAAAGGCTGCAGATCGTGTCATAATACAAATATTTGGGGGTTTTAATTGATTCAAAGTTGTCTTTTAAATCATGTAAAAAAGGTCTGTAATAGAATCAAATTCAACCTCAGTAACTTTAGACATATGCCATCAAATGTCTACACAGGCAGCAAAAATGTACACACACTCTATGATTTTTTCACATATTACTTACTGTTTACCTATTTGGTCACAAGCTAGTGTTACATCTCTGAAACCTCTGCAATCACTTTACAAACAAACTGTAAAAATTCTGGATAAGAAACCAAACATTTCTCATTGTTGTCCAATATTACAAAAATATAGATTACTCAGCTGTGAAAACGGTAAAATTCTCAAATCTATGTATTGTTTATAAAATTATTCATGGTTTATCATCACCTCCATAAGTTTGTCAACATCCAAACAGCTGATCATAGTAGAAGCAGAGGTGCAGCAAGGGGAGATTGTATCATTCCCTTTAGGAAAAGTGTATTTGGCCAAACTGCTTCTTCTGTTCGAGCTGCTACTGAGCGGAGCCTCACTTCCATGAACATCAGAAATCTGAACACACATAGTATGGTTAAGATCCAGTTAAAGAAATGGCTCGTTGATAGTCAGAGCTGTCAACATTAGCTTACTTGGGCCCGTTTCAGAAAGGAGGTTAAGTGAAAACTCTGAGTATGTTAACCCTGAAATAAGGGAAACTCTGGGTTTTCTGTTTCAGAATGGGAGGTGTGTCAAACCCGAGGAAGCAGGGTAAGACAAGCCAGTTTCTGAAAGAGAGGTAACTTCTACTCAGAGTCAGTTACCATAGTAACTTACTCTGTGAACCTAACCTGGTCGGGAGAAGGTTTTCTTCGGTAAACCCAGAGTTTCCTTCGGTCTCCTCCCCCTTTTTAAAGTGCAAGTGATGTTTAAATACTTCACTTATTCATTCACACTGCAAAAATGCTTTTCGTACTGAGTATTTTTCATCCTATTTCAAGTACAAATATCTAAAAATTCTTAGAAAATGATATAAGATATTTAGTCTTGTTTCCTGGGGGATCTAAATTAAGTGCATTTTACTTAAGTAAAATTATCAATATCTGCCAGTGTGGTAATAAAAAGAATCTTGATGCAAACGGAAAGTGTCGGAGTGTCTACCCAGGTGAAAAAAGTGCAGTAAAATACACTTTATTTTAGTACACTTAGTACACTTCCAAAATGTACTTAAAGTGCTCTATTTCCGTGCACTTATTTTGTACTTAATATACTAAAAGTTTTTCTTTAGCACTTCTTAAGATAATCTTAAGAACATCTAAGTGTACTCAACTGTGCTATTTTGAGACACCATGAATTTGAACTAAAATGTGCTTTTAACATTCTATCTCTGTATTAAAAAAATGTATTTAGTAACCTCTTTTAGTACACTTGAACCCATCTTTCATACACTTTTAAAATAGACTTATGATGTATTTCAAATATAAGATTAATATATAATGAATATATACAAAATGTATTTATAATTCATTGCCTACAACATTCCGAATACATTTTGTACATATTTATCATATATTATTCTTATATTTTAAATAATTCATAAGTGTATTTCCTATGTCTGATGAGTACATTTAAAGGTGTATGAAAGATGGGTTCAAGTGTACTACAAGTGGTAACTAAATACATTTTTTAAATACAGAGATAGTATATTAAAAGCACATTTTAGTTCAAATTCATGGTGTCTCAAAATAGCACAGTTGAATACACTTAAATGTACTAAAGATTATATTAAGAAGTACTAAAGTACAGCTTTTAATATATGAAGTACAAATTAAGTGCACGAAAATAGAGCACTATAAGTACATTATTGAAGTGTACTGTGTACTAAAATAAAGTGTATTTTACTGCACTTTTTTTCACCTGGGGGAAAATGTACTTATAACTAGAACATTAGTAATATATTTGTAAGAAAATCAATGTCATTTAAATTTAGGATTACTATATAAAAGTCTACCAATTTTAAAGCATTGAAAGCACACTTTTAACAAATACACTAATAAAAATAATATTTAAGTAATAGTGGTATTTAGTATACTTTTTCCAAGTGCAGTGAAGTATTACTGAAGTACAGATATACATTGAATTAGTGTATTTATAGTGTATAACTTTGACACTTTTATTTAGCACCAAAATAAAGAATGTACTACAAATGTACTTGCATGTATTTAAGTATTTTTTTAATGCACTCAAGTATACTTTTTTTTTTCTCCTGGGTATTACTAAGAGCAAATTTACAGTAGCTCCGCCCACCAATGTCACACCAGGTTAAAATTGATCCACATTCTTGTGGCTGCAGTGGTGTAGGCAATAGTGTGTTGGGTGTGGAGAATTAACTTGTTATGTGATGAACTGGGTTCGAATCCGCCTTTTGCTGAGCTCGCTATTTTCACTTTTCCCATCACATATCACATCAGCAAGGCATTTATTTTCAATAAAAAATAAAGAAAATTTTCTAAAAGCGGAAGTAAATAGCCTAACAAGTGTTTAATAACAATAAAATCATTTACACTCTTATTATTGCATCCTGCATTATTTTTTTCTTCTACTTTTTTTGCATGTGGGATACCATGAAAGTAAATATTAGTTCAATAACTTACCATTCTGGCAGTTTTCACCTTTGCTATTATAACAGTGATAAGAATTAAACTTGCATTGACTCAGAAGTATGCAGATGTCCTTTTGTCAAGTGCTGTTGCCATGGTGAATCGTAATATCGGAGCTCCATTGATGATGGCTTTTCATAGTTGTGGTGCACGCGCTTAACTCCGAGTCAACCTACTCAGAGTCGACTAACTCAATTCAGCTGTTCTGAAACTGAAAACTCAGAGTTCCCCATCTCAGAGTAAGTCAACTCAGAGTTCAAGTTTCAATTCAGAGTTTGTTGAACCTCCTTATTGAAAAGGGCCCCTGCTCTTGTTGCCCCCTGTTGGTTTCTTGCTTAGTGTGTGTGTATGTGTTTGTCTGATTGTTGCTTTGTTGTGTTTCTAATGTACATCATAGTTTAATAGTACTTTTTTACTAAATGTATTGTAATTGTTTTTATTGTTATTTACATATGTAATTTTACTTTCTTTTAGGGTGACTATTACCATCTATCTAGGGATTACAGGTGAAAAATAGCCTTCTGGCTAACTCTGGCATATTGACAGAAATGTTTATTAATATGCATTGTCCCTGTAATAAATAAAAAATAAATATATAATTATGTTCTATTGTGAATAAAATATTGGCTCAAGTGATTCGAAAGTCTTTTAGTTTTCATTTTATTCAAATTCAAAAAAACTTCCCAACATTTCCAGAATTCGGGTTGTACATGTTTTGAATATTACGGTGTTTCTTTCATCACTAGGACCAATTTCTCAATACTTTTCTTCACTCTTCACACAGTGATCACAACATCAGTCTATGTGAGCTAAACTGTGGATCATTTATACAAACTCCTGACCACTCCACTGCTCTCTGAACAAGAAAAACTACACACAGATGTGAAAAAAGTCTACTGTCTTATAATAGCATTTTTAGAAGTGTTTGCTTTTGCAAGATATATGTGATGTTTTGCATGTTGTGTGTGTTTTGTGGTTTAGAGTTTTGAGAAATGGAGCCATAGTTTCAAGAACTGTGTAACATTTTTAAAAACTGTAACCGTAGTGTTAAGATGAGATTTGGTTTGGAGAACTGTGTGAAGAGTTCTGAAAAAGTGAACTAAGTGTTGAGAACTGTGTCCTAGTGACTGTAAAAAACTGTAAATGTGTATCAAGTGGGTCAGTGTATGTTTTCATTTTGCCTTTCAAATTGAAATGAAATAAGCAGAAACAAGAAAACGGTGTCTGTTAGAAAGGCCGTGTTCCTGTGCTACATCCCATCAGTCATCATCAGTGGAGAGAGTGACGAACTGAAGCTGTGAACGGGACTGTGTGTGCAGAAGTGTGTCAGTAAACACATGGAAGTTGCCTGTTTATCAAGTATGATAAATGTTAAGCAGTGTACGGTGTATGATACCAGCTGTCTTCAGCCATCCTGGTGAACTTTTACCGGTGTGCGATCGAGAGCATCTTGACCAGTTGTATTACAGTCTGGTATGGGAACTGCTCAGTTGCTGACCGCAAGGCACTGCAGAGGGTGGTGAAAACCACCCAACGCATCACAGGGACACCACTTCCTGGTATTGAGGACATCCAGAGAAAATGAGCTCGCAGCATTCTTAAGGACTCCTCTCACCCTGACCATAGGCTGTTTAACCTCCTCCCCTCTCAGAGGCGATTCAGGAGCCTCCGGACAAGGACCAGCAGATTCAGGAACAGCTTCCCCCCCACCCCCCCGGGGGGT
>RJVU01041630.1:67678-79286 GCA_003731715.1 Anabarilius grahami
TTAACTATATATATATATATATATATATATATATAAATAACAAAAAACAAAAGCTCATTTAAGATGATTGTTGGTGATTATTTTTCTACCTTTTTCAGAAGCCAACATCCAACGAACCCACAGGCTCTTTATAGAGCCGCCCACCCTGCATCAGCATTACATCAACACCAGTACATCTGCATGTGTATGTATTTGTTGCTGTCATTTTTTCCTTTTATTTGGAGTCATTCAAATGTTTTGTTTGTATTTTATTTGGAACCATATACTACTGCTAGCTTTTTCTGATTCTGATGACTGAACTATCCCTTTAAGATCAGAAAATAGCATTAAGGGTTTGTCCCTGTGGAGGTCTGGTAGAGAGATGAGAAAATACAGCAGCCTTAGTGACAACATTTACTGAACTTTTATTACAAATTTGGATTTCAATGCATTTTATGAACTTCAGTTATTTATATTATTTATTTATTTTTAGTCATGGAAAAAAGGTGATTATACTAATAACATTAACATCAGAACAAATCAGAACAAAACAAATAGAACAAATATAGAACTAAAGCAACTGCATATATAAAAATAAATGAATAAATAACATTACAACAGTTATGGCAGTAACTATTAAACANACCTCATTTAAACAGTTATGGCAGTAACTATTAAACATTTACAATTCCTCCATTTCCTCGTCAGGCTGGATGCTGTGCACCCTGTGGTCTGTATGTCCCACACTTACTCTGCGTGGCACACTGTTGAAAACATCATGAATAACTGAGAATAACATGAGAATCACTGATCTAACGTGTTGCACTTAGGCCCAATCTCATTTACACCACTTACCCCTACTTGTTTGAAGTGGTGTCCCAAAAAATTTTTATTTAAAGGGCTAAAACTCCAACTATAAAGGAGAATTGAGCAACGTGAATGTGCACAATGGAGGGGTGGGGTGTCTCAATTCTCCTTTAGTTGGAGTTTTAGCCCTTTAAACAAGGATTTTTTGGGACCCCACTTCAAATTCAGGGCAATGACACTTCCCTGCATATGTTTGTAGGTGACAATCTACAGCAGCAACATGGCTGCCCGAGCAGACAAGAAGACCCATAAATGTAAGTAATTTTTGGCAATAATAAGGATTTTAACCACAAATAATCATTTGTTGTATATTATGTTAAATCTTGTTCATAATTTTAAGTGGGATTGGGCCTTTGTTATGTATCTTGATGGATGAAAAGGAAGATCTTCTTTCCACATTGTAAGGACACATCAAGTATGGGAACATTCCCATCTTTAACTAGTCATTCTGACCATCTGTAACTACAGTTAAATATAACATTGTTTTATATGTATTGCATTACCAACAATTACATACAATTGCAAAGGCTAGATGAACACATTCCCCTCCAGCGTTTTTTTTTTCCACGTAATTTATCAAAATAAAGAACAGAACCTCTGATTGGGAAGCATCTTAAAAAATGGAAAATCTTATCATGGCAGTTAAAGTGTTAAATTCAGCAACAGGTGAGTATATTAAAGGAGGACCTATTATTCATTCAACTAAATATTTTAGGGGCCATGAAATTTGTGAATCTTAAATGCTAGCACTTTAAAGAAAAATAAAGAGAGAAAACAGTTCATCAAAGTGTTAGAAGATAGAATTTCAATTAACAAAATAAGTAAATGTATTCATTTCATTAAATGGTTAGTTCATCCAAAAAAGAAAATCATGTAATTTGTTACTCAACCTCATGTCGTTCCACACCCGTAAGACCTTCATTCATCTTCAGAACACAAATTAAGATATTTTTGATGAAATCTGATGGCTCAGTGAGGTCTCTTTAGACAGCAATGCCATTGAAAATCTCAAGATCCATAAAGCTATTAAAGACATTTTCAAAACAGTTCATGTGAGTTCAGTGGTTCTATCTTAATATTATAAAGCGACGAGATAGCGACTTTTAGAAACTCAAAATATAGATTTTTCAACAGTATAGTGATTTCAAAACACTGCTTCTGAGCTTCACTGCGCCACTGGATTTAATCAAAATATCTTAATTTTTGTTCTGTAGAATGACATGAGGGTGAGTAATAAATGACATTATTTTCATTTTCGGGTAAACTATCCCTTTAATCTCAATAAATCACTTACTTTTCAATTCAATTCAGAATTAAATAATAATCACTAAAACCATATAACAATTTCAATATTATTTACATTTGTTCAACGTTACTTTAGAATTTTATACCCGTTTACCTTGAGGAGTTTAGTGCGTGAGTACTGTACTGTCCTTGCTTGAGAAGTCAGACGGCGGGAGTGGACGGGAGATTGAGTGGGCCGGATTTTGTGTTGCTGTCGCTCTATAGTCTCTTGATAATCGGCCTCAAGAATTTGTCAATAGTCCCTTCTTGGTATTTCTTAAAATTAACCCAGCACTATGATTGGTTTAACTCTTGCTTTTACTTAGAATACTACGCGTGCACAGAGCCAGGTTTCTGTGTAGTTTAGAATAACAAATCCTACCAGCGTACTTCGAGATCAAAATGCTTACCAGCTATGCAAAATGCATACATGCTGACAGAGCTGCAGCAGAAACTGTAAAGTGACTATTGTAGGGTAATCAAAATAGACTGTAAAATTAGTCTGCGCTTTTCTTCATTTTCCATTTTTGTTAAGATATTTTAACTTCTGCTTTAAAAACGTTTTTATATTGTAAAGTTACAATGTTAGAATGTAGGCTTTAAATACTCAAATTTTATAAGCAGTAATACATCACACCACTTTTTAAATTTAAATTTAATGCTTTGTATAAAGTTTTATCACAGCACTTAGAATAGGGTAAAAAAACACTTGAAATCAGTGTTCTTTGAACAAGATTTTAGTAGCTCCAATAAAATATATTAGCTCCAATTAAATCCAATAAGTGAATATTAACTTCACAAACGAAATGCTCTTAATTATGAAAATTTTTAAAACCAAATGTAAATCAAGAATATAAAGGTAACATTACAATATGCTTGCGTTTTTCACAAAAAAGGCTCCATTTACAAGCCAGTTTACCTGCTAAACTAAAATATCCATATTAAAATCAAATGTTTAAAAAAAACAACACTTGAAATGAACAAGATTAGCTTTTAAATCCAATAAAAGGGAAAATTAACTTCAAAAATAAAATGTCCCTAATTATGAAAATGTTAAAACACTAGATATAAATCAGGCATTGCAAAAAAAGAGGCTCCATTTACAAGCCATTTTACCTGCTAAACTCAAAAAGATACCTAAAATATCTGTGCGTGTGCAATAATATTACAATATTACAAATCTGATTTTATATATATATATATATATATATATAATAAAAGTTTCGGGGGCTTTTGGCATACTCTTTTCAATTATATAAATGTTAAAGCAATAGAATTAAAAGTATACATTAAAAAAAAAAACTTACATGAGCAGAATGGGTTAATTCACTTAAGAAAAAAAAACTAACTAACTAACATAAACTACTTACCTGCATTTTGTTATAAACCCATAAAACTTGTGTTCACCTTTTGAACAGAAATTAAGATATTCTTGATGAAATCTGAGCTATTCAAACCACACATGGGCAAAAACAAAGACATTAAAATGATGAAATATGTAGACTATTTTAATATCTTTGCTTCAAACAACTCTCAGATTTCATCAAGAATCTTAAATTTCCTTTCAAAAGGAGACTGAACATCTTACAAGTTTGGAATTACAAAATGGTGAACAGAAAATGTGATTTTTACAGTGAACTAACCCTTCAAAATAGTCTTGATGTTCATTCATAGAACATTTATTCAAATATCACTCTCCAGAGACAGATGCACCTGCTGCTGCAGCCGCAGAAGATTTTTCAATGTCAATGATATTGCCATTTTGACAAAGAGGTGTGAGGCAAAGAGGACAAAGAGAAGAGCGTTTGACATCATCATGTCATAAGCAGACTTGAGGAGGAGCAGAAGATTCTTGTTGCAGAGATGGACCAACACTCTTTCAACTCGTAAGCAGTGGTGCAAAAAGTGGGTATGCGCTATATGCGGCGCATAGGGGCGCCGCACTATGGGGGGCGCCAAAGCGATGGTTAATTTTTTTTTTTTATAATAAAAGTTATATAAATTTATATAAAAGTTATATATAAAAAAAAGTTATATCAATTTTAGAGGACTAACAGGTGTTACCTTTTCAGCTTCCGCGCACCGAACCGTAGTTGAGAGCGAGCTGTTTCAATACAATAACTTGGCTCGTGGCAGGTAACTTGCATCTAGTGGTCCGGGCTAACAGAGCCGAAGCACAAAACAGTCAAATGTCGGTTGGTTTTGAGCAATGAACTCGGGCTTTATTCCTCAATGGAAACGTTACACATTCGTGGGCATAAAGTGCACTTTGCATGTTAGCAATCCACTGGAGCATTTTTCTGCGTCACCACTTTCACCGTAAAAAAAACTCCTAGACTGCACTTCCCGCTATACATTGTTTACACCTTTTCATACCCATCCTGACCCACTACGTCACACACAACATATTTCCCAATCAGCCACCAGGGGGGGCAGAGATGGCAACACTACCCCCACTCTGGAGAATGATTAAACCTTTAACATATCTCCAGCATCATTACCCTGTACACTCAGATAGTGGTCATTATACAAACATCCCAAACCATAACCCATTTTCCCACGGTCTATGAAGGGACCCCCTATAGAGGAAAGTTAGGTTGAAAAGGCACTATCATAAACCGTCCATTAGGTATATTCCGTTGTTTGTACATGTAGCAAAACATTATAAATAGGACAGTTATACATTCCCTGAGGAAAAATGTGACTATTACTTTACCACTCAACTCTGCGTTAGGGTAAAGTTACTACAGGTTGCAGGATTGTAAGTGCAAAACTAGGCAAAATATTCTGTCGAGCAAATTAGAATTTTTCTTTCTTTCAGGAATGTTTACTAAAGTGAATAGCATTAAACACACCCAGGATACTATAACAAAAATATGCAGCCCATTATTATCCAAATTACCGATTATTGATAGTAACAATTATATTAAACCCATACCAACTTCACATTTTAACCTCAACATAATCAAGTTACTTTCGTAATGATACAACACTGGAACTCTTTTTGTTTTTGACAATACTGGAACTCTTTTTGTTTTTGACAATACTGGAACTCTTTTTGTTGGCACTGAGGAGGGCAGCGATCCGCCTACACCCAACCTCAGGCAGATATGCTCAGTCATCAATCCATTCTCCAAACCTATCAGGAGCTCTGCGGACTCTCCCTGGTCGACGTTTGGGAGTGGAGTTCGAAAGGGGACGAGCACATTGTTCCCTGGCTTCGTCCAGTGGAAAGGGAAGGTGGCTAGGGAACCGGTTGCTGCTCGATGAAGCCGGCGACAATGGTGGTAAAGAGAAAAGACCTGGAAGAGACCCCACCACAGGGTCCTCTGTCTCCGGGGATGTACCCCAAAGGTCAAGGGGGCCGATATCAATTTCTGACGAGCTGGGGTCTGACATTGGGGATGGCACCTCCACTGGTCCCCATGTTTCAGCCTCTTGAAATACCCAGTCATTGTCTAGTGCCGTCCTGGAATGGTAGGCTTTGAGTTTGTCGTGGTGAACGACTTTCATCTTCGTCCGCGGGCCCCTTTTAATCCGGTAAACCAAATCGTCCAGTACACCCACGACAAAGTACGGACCCTCGTAGGAGGGCAGGAACTTCCGCACTTTATTCTTTACTCTCTTTGTGCCCTTGACCAAGAACCATACTGCATCACCAACTTTGTGTTGGACGCTGCAAATATTTTTGTCATACTGACGTTTGGCACGCTCAACAGATTTTCCCAGCGCCTCCCGGGCCAACTGGTGAGATAGCTCGAGCCGTTCCCTGAGCTGCACAACATAGGATGGAGGAGTAGTGGTGTTATCTGAGTCAGGTGGCAGCCCAGCAACAAGATCCACTGGCTCTGTAATTTCTCGTCCGAACAGCATCATATTAGGAGTCAGGCCCGTGGAGCTGTGTTTGGTTGCACGGTAAGCCATGACCGCATATGGGGTCATAATGTCCCAGTCCCAATGGCATCGCTCCGCAGTGGTGGCTATGATTTTCTGCAGGGTGGCATTGAAGCGCTCTACTTGGCCGTCAGACTGTGGGCGAAACGGCGTGGTCCGTGTCTTATTGATTCCCAGTAGGCCACACATTTCCTGGAACACAGATGACTCAAAATTGGTACCTTGGTCGCTGTGTAAGCACTGTGGAGCTCCGTACCTGCACACCCACTCGGAAACAATCTTTTCAGCCACTGTTGTTGCTTGTTCGTTGGGAACAGGATAGGCTTCGACCCATTTGCTGAAATAGTCCTGTACCACTATTATGTAGCGGTTACGCCTTTCGGTTTCATTTAATGGCCCCATTAAATCAACTGCAATCCGTTCGAAGGGGGTACCAACTCGCACTGTGCCCATGGCGGCTTGGGGTGTTTTCTTGGGGCGAGCTTTTGCAGCACAGCTGGTGCAGGTGCGGCACCACAGAGTGACGTCATCTCTCATATTGTACCAGTAGTACCGGGCCTTGAGACGTGCGAGGGTCCTCTCTCCTCCAAAGTGGCCACCGACTGGTCCATCATGCAAGTGTTCTGTCACTGAGGTGCGGTACTCCCGTGGCAGTAGGATCTGTGGATAGAACACTCTTCCATCCGTGCAGTAGAATTTCCTTAGCAAAACTCCATCTTTCTGATAGAGCCTTTTCCACTGCGACCAGTAGGCTTTGGTGGCAGGGCTATAGGGTGCTACGTCAACCCAGGGTGGCCTGCCCCTCCCTTCGTCCATCCACTTCTTCACTGGTGCTATATCTGGGTCAGTTTCTTGGGCACTGATTAACTGCTCTTGGGTCCAACCACCGAACAGGTTGGTTTCGGCTGGCTCACTCACCCGGTAGACACCTGGACGGAACGAAGGATCAGCTAGGTTGTCACTGAAAGTGTCCACTACCCCCTCTGGAAGATACTTAGGCTTGACTGCGGGGCTACTTCCACAGCTACCTTCGGGCACCACTACCCCCACTGGAGGTTGCTCCGGAGGAGTTTCCCCAGTATCCTCTGCAGCTGGACTCCCGGCCATGTTGCACTGGACCCCTTTATGCTGAAACTGGTTACTGAGGCTAGGCTCTGGCACTGTGCATGGGCACGACGTCCCGCAGGGTCTTCTGGAGAGCGCATCCGCATTTTGGTGGTGTTTCCCTGGCCGATGGATCACCTGGAAGTCGTAATCTGCCAGTTTTTCCAGCCAGCGAGCGAGCTGGCCCTCAGGCTCCCTCATCCGAGTCAGCCAGCGCAGGCTGCTGTGGTCAGTCCGTATGATGAATGATCTCCCCAGCAGGTACTGCCGGAAATGAGAGGTGAACTCGACAGCTGCCAGAAGTTCTCGTCTGGTGGTGCAATAGTTTTTCTCAGTGGCTGACAGTCTCCTACTCCCATAAGCGAGTACTCTCTCCTCACCGTCTTGCACTTGGGAAAGGACCGCTCCAATTCCACAGTCACTGGCGTCCGTGTCGAGGAGCAACTTGCCGCTGTCGAGGGGATAGCCCAGCACAGGTGCCGACGTCAGCCGGCTTTTCAGTTGTTCAAAAGCTTCCTGGCATTCGCCTGTCCAGTTAAAGCGTGCATACTTTTTGGTGAGTTCATGTAGGGGCTTGGCAATGGAGGCGAAATCTTTTACAAAGCGTCTGTAATACGAAGCCAGGCCGACAAACTGACGCACTTCAGATACGTTTTGTGGTACAGGCCACCCAGCCACCTTTTGAATCTTTTGGGGGTCAGTGGCAACACCTTTGGTGGAGACAATGTGCCCCAAGTAGGCCACTTGCTCTCGGAACAGGACACACTTGGAAGGCTTAAGTTTCAGATTGGCTGCTCGTAGTCTGCCAAACACTTGACTGAGCCGCTCCAACATTTCAGTTCCATCCCGCCCCAGGACAATGATGTCGTCGAGGTAGACCAAACAGGTCTCCCACTGCAGCCCGGCCAGGACTCGGTCCATGAGCCTCTGGAACGTGGCCGGCGCATTGCACAGTCCAAAAGGCATCACGTTCCATTCGAACAGGCCCTTACGGGTACAGAAAGCAGCAGCTTTTCGGGCTCTTGGCGTCATCTCCACCTGCCAGTACCCTGATGTTAAATCCAGCGTGCTGAAGTACCTGGCAGTGGACAGTGTGTCCAAGGTATCCTGGATGCGGGGCAGTGGATAAGCATCCTTTATGGTTCTTTCATTTAAAGGCCTGTAGTCGACACATAGCCGCATAGTCTGGTCTTTCTTTCGAACCATAATAATTGGTGCAGCCCAGCCGCTATTGCTGGGTCGGGCCACTCCGGTGTCCAGGCTTTGCTGTACCTGCTGGTCTGCTGCCGTTTGTTTGTCTCTAGCCATTCTGCGTGGTTGCTGTTTCACAGGTGGACCAGGGGTGGTGAGGATGTCGTGCTGCACGAGGTCAGTACGGCCAAGGTCAGTGGGCCCCGTGGAGAAGACGTCACTGTACGATCGCAGCAGGTGTGCTAACCTCTCCTGGTCGCCCCTGGACAGGCTAACACAGCTCTCGTTATACAGGACCTGGAGGTGGCTGGGAAAAGAAACACAGACAGAGTTAGTAGTTTCGGGGGCCGATGTGGCCAGGGGTGGCTGGGTTTCCACCTTCCCCAAAACCGTGGCTGGCTGCAGAATCCCTGCCACGGCGCCTCTCTTCAAAGTGACAGGTAAGGCACCAGGGTTGAAGACTCTGATGGGGACGTTGGTGGACCGCTGCGCCTGCACGATGATGTGAGCCACTAGAACGTGGTGCTTTTCGATAAATCCTTTGGTGGGGCTCAACATCAGGTCCCCCTCAGCAGCACGGCGAAGGTGGGCGGTGCCAGGCACTACATACTCACACCCTGACTCCAACACTGTTGTGCGGGCCACTCTGACAATGTGCACCCGGGACTGATGGCTTGGGTTAAAACGAGGAACCTTTTCTCCGAAGAGGGTTATCTCCCGGCGACCATAATCCAACTGGGCACTTGTCTGATGTAAGAAGGGGTGCCCTAGGATAACCTCTGTGTTCTCTGCTGTGTCGGCCATAATAAAGTTCACATTGGTAGCTCTGCTCCCGACATGTACAGGCAGGTTGACTTCCCCCAGCACTGCCAGACCAGTGGGGCCGATGCCCTGTAGGACTTGTGCGACAGATGGCTCTATTGTGGTTCTGGATTCTGTGGGAATGGAGTTAAAGAGGTGGAGGGGCAACACATTTCTCCTAGCACCAGAGTCAAGAAGAGCACACATTTCCAGTCCATTTATCACTATTTTGACACACGTCATCTTCCTGATTGGCAGTGCAGGTAACCACTATACCTGTGTCGGATGGGGTTTTCTTATTTACGGTCCAGACTTGCTGCCTGGGTCGACGGGGGGAAGGGCAGTTTCTCTGGATGTGCCCTAGACCAGAGCAGTTGTGGCACTGAACATCCCCCATAGGCGTTTTGACATTTGAGTCTCTCTTATGACGCCATTGCTGATTAAATTTTGGAGCCCTCTCTGGTGAATTAATGGACCAAACAGCTACCCCCACTGGCTCCACACAAGCTGGCCGGCTGTCATTTTCACGTACTGTGGCAGCCCTGGCTCTCTGATTTACAAGGCTGCGTTGGCCAGGCTGCATGAATTGTGTGACTGTTCTGGCGGCCCTCTTGGTGGTCTCATAGCTGTGTGCGATGTCATATGCTCTGGATAGGGTGCGCGGCTGCTCTTCCAGTAGTCTTTGCACTACCTCTGCGTCGGCCAGGGCATTGGTGAAAACCTCCACACTGATGGCGTCTTGCTCCAGCTCTGTACGGTCAGCATACACAATGGACACTTTCTCGTAGATGTCATCCCTTAATACGTGCAGTTTTTCATTTTGCCCCCTAACCCTCTGTCTCAGTTCAATGCCAATGGCAGCTGCATGGTCGGAGCGTGGCCCGTAGGCGGTCTCTATTTCCGCCACAATCCGCCGGTAACTCCAGCGGTCGGATCTGGGGTTTTTATGGACAATAGCTCCAGCCACGCCAGTCAGGCTGAATCTCAGTTGAACTGCCATTGTAGTTTCCGACCAATGGTTCGCCCTTGCACAGCTTTCAAAACGGTGTATGAAGTCTTTCCAGGAGCCTGTTCCATCAAAATGGCCTGGCTTCAATATTGGAATTCTCTCTTTATATCCATATTGTTCATCATCACTAGTGTCCATTATTTCAACAGCTGGCGCTTTGTGTGATGACCGTGGCGCTGACTGGGCCCTTCCTACAGCTGACTGATCGTATTAGTATCGATCACAGTGTGCAGCATAGTTATCATTGTAGTTTATCACTCCACAACGTTCCACGGGCCGGGGTATGCAAGATGGAAAGGGTGTCGAGGCGAACTGGGCATGCAATACGGGGGCCGGTGAAAAAGGGTTTCGTGCCATACAGTTCATGGGAGTAAACGGGTTAGCAGCATGTGGGGGCAAACGTTGGAGCGGGGCTATTTTCCAAACCGTACGGTAAAACTGAAATTGGGCTGGCTGCTATATGTTTTGAACAGTCACAAGTTTGCTGATTAAAGTATATGGACTCACCGACTGCTTTATTTTGTAGTTCCCCTGACATTAGGAATGGGTTAGTCAACCGTGACGGCGGTGGTGTGAGGGGCGAAGCTAGGTTGAATGACGGCATCCGGCCGTAAACAGTAGCTCCGTCCGCGGCTAATGTTCGCTCCATGCCCGCCGCGAAAGGGTTGGTGTTGTCAGCATATTGGCCGTCTCCGTTATTAACTAGGTCCATATTAGTGTCTCTTATATCCATAAGAAATGGGTTCGTGCTTACGTTTGAAGTTTCCATCGCGACAGGCCTCTTCATCCACGCGCTCGCATTAACTCTAGCCCCACGCGCCGTCATTCCGCGTCCAACAAAACTTTCTCTCTCTCTCTCTTGCTCGTTATATCCCGGACGAAGCCCCCAGTGTTACCTTTTCAGCTTCCGCGCACCGAACCGTAGTTGGGAGCGAGCTGTTTCAATACAATAACTTGGCTCGTGGCAGGTAACTTGCATCTAGTGGTCCGGGCTAACAGAGCCGAAGCACAAAACAGTCAAACGTCGGTTGGTTTTGAGCAATGAACTCGGGCTTTATTCCTCAATGGAAACGTTACACATTCGTGGGCATAAAGTGCACTTTGCATGTTAGCAATCCACTGGAGCATTTTTCTGCGTCACCACTTTCACCGTAAAAAAAACTCCTAGACTGCACTTCCCGCTATACATTGTTTACACCTTTTCATACCCATCCTGACCCACTACGTCACACACAACATATTTCCCAATCAGCCACCAGGGGGGGCAGAGATGGCAACAATAATGTTGGGCTTACATTCAGTAACTTTACATTCATGCAGATGAAATAGGCCACAGATTGTTAGCAATTTTAACACATTCTCCATTTCCTTTGACGCTGTTTCCCACATCAAAAACAGAACATTATTTATTTCAAAAATAAAAAGTTTGCTATAAGCAGAGAAAATAAGCCAGGCTACTTCTTTCCAAAAATAATTTAC
>RJVU01041893.1:0-10435 GCA_003731715.1 Anabarilius grahami
CCCCCCATCTCCCTCCCTCCCTCTCTCCCTCTAAACATGATGCAGACAGCCATGTGCTCCTGCCACATTTACCCTCTATGCCTTCAAACAGCAGCATCCAGGCCAACCAGGCCTTCTCTCGTGAAGCTCTAGCAGAGTGTAAAATAGGCCAAACCCCTGAAGAATAAAGCTGGAGAATCAGTGCAGACTGGGGAACGGCTCTATCCTTCCACAGCTCACCAAGAAGATACTTTCACTCTCACAAACACACTGCAAGCAACATGCTAGTTCAGGCCTGGCAAAAACATGCTTAATAAGTTAAAGTAATTTAAAGACCTTTTGAAATGGCTTGACAAATAAAAAATTTTTCTGTGTTGACATATTTCCTGAAGCGGGAAGTTTGAACCCCTTTTAATATAACCAATATTAAAAGGGGTTCAATATACCAAAGCAATAATGACACTTGCAAAATGACAATTAATGGATGAAGTAACTGGATTTTCATTAAATGGCTTTTTTAAGTCAACATGAAACATTAGCAACTCATTTTATTTCAGTTAATTTGACATTTCTAAGGAGTTTTGTGGGATTCATGATGTCAATCCAAAAGGAAAGTCATTTCAAAGAAAGAAAAAGTCACTAAATCGTTAATAAAAGACTATAAAGACAAAATTGTGTATTTTCAATAACGTGCACAGGTAATTCACATTAAAGGATTAGTTCACTTGAAAATTAAAATTAACCAAAGACTTTATGATGAACACAATCAGAGTTATATTAATAAATATCCTGACGCATCCAAGCTTTATAATGGCTGTGAATGGGGCCAACGAGTTTGAAGCTCAAGTAAGTGCATCCATCCATCATAAACATACTCCACACAGCTCCGGGGGGTTAATAAAGGCCTTCTGAAGTGAAGCGATGAGTTTGTGTAAGAAAAATATCCATATTTAACAAGTAATAAAGTAAAATATCTAGCTTCTGCCAGACCACCTTCCCTATTCAACTTATGCAAAAAGCCTAACTGGCGTGACATCAGTAACGCTTTTTTCGTAAGTTGAATACGGAATTCATAGGACGTAGCGTAATTGTTTTGAACTGCGAGAGTTTTACACTTTATTCATAAGCTGAATATGGAAGGCGGTATGGCGGAAGCTAGATATTTTACTTTATAACTTGTTAAATATGGATATTTTTCTTACACAAACGCATCGCTTCGTTTCAGAAGGCCTTTATTAACCCCCCGGAGCCACATGGAGTCCATTTATGATGGATGGATGCACTTTCTTGAGCTTCAAACTCGTTGGCCCTATTCACTGCCATTATAAAGCTTGGATGCGTCAGGATATTTATTAATATAACTCAGATTGTGCTCATGAGAAAGAAGAAAGTCATATACACTTAGGATGGCTTAATTTTCATTTTAAAGTGAACTAATCTTTTAAGGCGAGGAACGTGCATTTTATAACATTTTACACAAATATTAAAGCGGAAACATAGCACTGCACAACAAACACCCTAAAGCAGGGTAATTCTTCAGACAAACAGTGTGTAATTATGCTTATTGGCGTCAGCTGGAGTGGCCCAGACAGATCAGCCCAAATGCATTTTACAGGAAACTGCAGCCGGCAAGCTAAGCAATCAACACCAGAGGCCTGCAATTAACATTCTGTGCTTCTCGTTGGGCCCAGGAGGGAAAAAAACAGGTTTGGAAGTGAAGTGTGACCAACACGAGCCACATCAGAGCACATCTTTCCCCATAAAGACATATCAAAAAGCTCAGATCCACATCACACACAGACAGACAGACTGGGCATTTTTAGCACTATTTTAATAAAATGAAAACCAAAAGTGTGCCTTAAATTTCTAATTCATGCTTTATCTATGTATTTTTCATCATTATAATTATCATCTGCCGCATAAATGATATTCCCTCATAAATAAGTGGAATGTTTTAGCAAGCTTAATAATAATAATAATAATTAGTCAACGTGACTACAGTGGTTCAACCTTGATTTTATGAAGCGATATATATATAGCTATTCTTATAGCTATTCTTTATTAATCAAACTAAATTGTATGGCCAATATTTATGAATATTCACCTGCCTGGTCCACACCAGATGCAACGCAAATACGATATGTGACCAAATCAATCAAAACTCGCAGCCAATCAGAAGAGCGTGTAACTTTTTAACACAATTTAACACAAATTAAGATATTTTTTATGAAATTTGAGAGGTCATTTATCTCCCATAGAAAGCAACAAAATTACCACATTCAAGGTCCATAGAAGTAGTAAAGATATCGTTAAAATAGTCAACGTGACTACAGTGGTTCATATTATGAAGCGACAAGAATACTTTTTGTGCAACTTTTTGTGTAATTACGTCCAAATGCCGACTCATTATTGGCCGGCTCCTGTGTCAGCATTACGCGCATGCGTTGTGGTGCTCTTGTGAAGAGTGTCTGCCAATACTGAGTCGGCATTCGGACGTAAACACAGAAGCTCTGCACTGCATCAACTGCGTAGGAGACTGACAAGGTAGAGAAGAAATTGTTGAATAAAGTTGTTTTTTTTTGTTGTTTTTTCCCCGCACAAAAAGTATTTTCGTCGCTTCATAAAATCAAGGTTGAACCACTGTAGTCACGTTGACTATTTTAACGATGTCTTTACTACTTCTGTGGACCTTGAATGTGGTAATTTCGTTGCTTTCTATGGGAGATAAAAAAACCTTTCGGATTTCATCAAAAATATCTTAATTTGTGTTCCGAAGATGAACGAAGGTCTTACGGGTTTGGAACAACATGAGAGTGAGTAATTAATGACAGAAATGTCATTTTTGGTGAACTAACCCTTTAAATTTGTTTTTATTTCTTGTGTGGATGGCTGAAGGATCAGTGTGTGTGCCTCTAGAATGTTCTCCTGAAAAGATGTTTGCGTCAATCATGACATTCCATTAGCACACACATTCATATCTTATTATTCGTATTACAAAGGTGGCTGTAGAAATCTAACATTCACAACAGGCCTTGGGTTTCTTTAGAAGGCATGAGCTCAGAGTGAAATGTACAGTGAAATGCTTTTGTAGACAAGAGCATGTCAGGTGGAAGAAAACTACCCACAAAGCACCACTGTAGCTCCTTTCAACACTCCCGTTCAATTTAAAGTTGGGTCGTTTCTGCACCAGTAAGCATTCCGCCCAGGGGATAGGCCTACTGAGCAAACCAAGACAGCCATTCTACAATCTATTTTTAACTGCCATCAATTATGAAAAAAAGCTCCAACAATAATTACAGTAACATGTACGGCATACAACACTTTCCTTTGTGCGCAGTGGCGTTATAATGCGGCACTTCACCAAGAAGAGAAGAACACATTTCGAGAAATAAAACCACGTCCATCCATACAGTACGTCACAGCTTGTGTCTGTGGTGCACTTACAGTAATCATTTGGCCGTGATGTATGCGGGGTCCTGCTGTACGATCTGATGGTATGTTGTGAATGGACATTCAGAGTGCTTAATATTGCTGTGGAAAGGAGTTAGACTCATTACAGCTGAAAGAGAGACCATCCATCCATCTAGAGGACTGCTGATCTGCCCTAAACAGCTAATTCCATATCTGCTTACAGAACAGATGCATTCTCACTTTCTGCTCGTATTACTGAGCTGTGCACACACTGACTAACAAAACACTAACACAATGTACCAAAAACGAATAATACCATCTTTTGGCCAAATTCAAAAGCAGCAAGCTTCTGAAACCATGACAAATGGAAAACCTATTGAAGCTTGTTTCCGCTACTGAATACAAAATAAAAAATGGAAAGAGCTACTTTACATCTCACAATTCAGAATTGCAAGAAAAAAATTCAGAATTGTCTTTTTTTTTCTCAGAATTGGACTTTATAACTCGTAATTGCGAGTTTATATCTCACAATTCTGAGAAAATAGGCCAAAATTCAGAATTGCAAGAAAAAAATTTAAGATTGCAAGATAATTGTGACATTTTGACTATTTTTCTCGCAAATGCGAATTTATATCGTGCAATTCTGACATTATGGAGCACTGAAATTTGTATTAAAATATTAATTAAAATGCAATAAAATTCCCTTTGTTTTTTGACAGAAGGAGAAAATAGACCACAAAATTCTGGCTGAAAATATAAACAGAAACCTTGCAAAGATGAAATAACAGAAACTTTGACTGTGAGATTTTATGTAATTTTTTTTATAACATACTGTAACGATTATTTAATTTAAACACCAGCTGAGTATAATATTTGGCAAGATAAATAATTCATATTGAGGTAAATTTGTTTACTTTATTCAATATTTCTTAAACTAAAACTTCTTAAACTAAAACAACAGAAACTAAAACTAATTGCTTTTATTAAATTAAATAAAGTAGAAATAAAATACAATATAAATATTAGATGAAAAAAATAAAAACAAAAATTACAAATAAAATTGAAAAACAAAAATAAACTGAAATAAAATAAGTTTGAAGTGCTAAAAATACTAAAACTTAAATAAAAGTAAATCAGAAATATTTAAATAGAAATAATTTTAAAAACTAATAAAAATGACAAAAGTACGGAAGAGAATTATGGCCAAGCAATAATAAAAAAATAAAACCATCTCGAGAAAAAACTCGTTAAATTTTGAGAAAAAAGTCCAAATAAAATGTTGAGAATAAACTCATTAAATTACAAGAAAAAAACGTGTTAAATTTCGAGAAAAAAGTCGAGATAAAATGTTGAGAATAAAGTCATTAAATTACGAGAAAAAAGTCGTTAAATTACAAGAACAAATTCGTTAAATTATGAGAAAAATGTCGTTAAATTTAGAGAAAAAAGTCGAGATAAAATGTTGAGAATAAACTCGTTAAATTTAGAGAAAAAAATCGAGATAAAATGTTGAGAATAAACTTTTTTCTCAAAATGTAACAACATTTTTCTCATAATTTAACGAATTTGTTCTCGTAATTTAACGACTTTTTTCTCCTAATTTAATGACTTTATTCTCAACATTTTATCTCGACTTTTTTCTCGAAATTTAACGAGTTTTTTTCTCGTAATTTAACGAGTTTATTCTCAACATTTTATCTCGACTTTTNCGACTTTTTTCTCCTAATTTAATGACTTTATTCTCAACATTTTATCTCAACTTTTTTCTCGAAATTTAACAAGTTTTTTCTTGAAATTTAACAACTTTAATCTCGAGATTTATTATTGCTTGGCCCTAATCCTCTTCCGTACAAAAGTACAAAACAAACTGGAAATAAAAAATAAATATTAATAAACAAAACAATAGTATATATAAATAACACATATAAAATAACACTGATCAACAATGTTTCTATCACACTTATTTATTTACAGTCAATTTATTTAACATTTCATAAATTACTGGAACCTACATGTTATTGTAAAATCATACCAACTGAAGGAGGTTTGTGTAATCTCTTAAACAGTTTGGTTTGAATCAGTGGCTCCAGAATTTTCAGTTTCAGCCCAAAAATTTTGCATCACAAGTAAGTATGGCAGAAAACTACTATCATGGTAAAAATTTGTAAGGATGAGCAAATTTATATGCCTTAAAATCTCTGGGCTCTTTACACTAGCAGATTGACAACGGGTAACACGGACATGGCCATCTCCGCTGGTGGTCTTATTGGGAGACGTATTTATAGAGGCTTGAGGTCTCTGCTACATCACCCCAGGCCAGGAAACCATGCGTGGCTGCGGCCTGACTCTCCCCATCTGCTCCATCAACACACACACACACACACACACTACATGTGCTTACGAGATGCTACGTCAGCTCTGCTCTCTGATTCACTCAACATCACTTCTGTCTGACACGATTGAGAGTGCATGGGGCGGAAAACAAACCCATTAGAGGGAGAGGGAGAGAGTTAAAGAAGACACAGATGAACATCACAGATACGTGATGGACTTTAAACACAAAAAGTAGCAATGCTACTAACTTAACCGCATTTTTACTAGCTCAGCTGATTTTATAATAGTGTAGTTTTTCCACAAACAAGCTACTTTTCCCAACTACCCTGAAAAAAATTTGGAGTAGAAACAATTTTCACTCAGAAATTGCTAGTAAATGTCACAATTAATTATAAAGAAACATACATTGAATTAAATGTGAAATTCTGAAGTAAAAAGACAGTAAAGTAGTAAAGCAAATCAATCATCTTTGTTTCATTTACAACTTCAAAATGTACATCTTTGTATGACATTTTTCATCAAATGGGCCTAATGGCAATAGGATGACAGATCTCATATGAGAGCTTTTGGAAACCAAGCTATGAGAGGTTTGTGACATACGGTTATTGCTGACTAACCTTATCTACTGATTTTAAAATGTCCTTGAGTTCCTCCACTGCCACTGCAAAAAGCAGAGTGTCTAAGCAACTGCCGAGCATAACCACAGGTTACCTGAGGGCATTACGTTAACATTACATAAAAAAACCTAAGCAAAACTCTCTGGGATGATTTCTCTTCTCTGTAAAAGACAAAAAGCTTCATACTTTTCTGCAGCATGGCTTTCAGCATCCTGGGAGATAAAATCTCTCCTGAAACCTAATGACAGAGAAAACACATATTACACGGGCTCTCAGTAATGGGGTCTGACCACAGAGAAGAAAATGAGAAACAGAAGAGAACAGCTATCAATGCTAAACCGCGATCACCCTGCATCCAAGCCCTTCAGAGGCCGATCTCATTCATCCACCTCAATCGCACACTAACCCATCTGAGACGGCACATGGCTGGCAGCCATACGGCGCACAAACTCCCATGTCTGCAAAACACTGAGATAATTAGCCTCATTCTACTGCCACATGTAGAGTGGTAGTTGACATGATGTTAGCATTCATAATTTCAATGTCGGCAAGCGAAACATTCAACTACTTTAAAGAGATGCTACTGATTCTTTTAGAATTATTCTTTTGTATAGGTGTTTATGATCTATGATCTCTTATTCATATATACAGAGTGTTTGGCTCTTGCATTGTCAACACAAGATCTTGACCAAAAATTGATGCACCTCTTAATGGAAATAAATTTTGTGATGTTATTTCCATCAAGAGATGCATACATTTTTGGTCAAGATCTTGTATTGACAATGCAAGAGGTGAGCACTCTGTAAAGTCTCCTCCAGCACATCCCAAAGACTTTTAATGAATTTAAGGTCTGCTCCCTCCCAACCATTCTTTCACATTTTGAGACAGATGAATCTTGGCTTTGTCATCCTGGAATATGGCCATAATACGTCTTCCTCCATGGTTGTTTAAGAAATGAAAAGATAAACACTCCAGTTAGGGTTAAAAGAACTGCTCCCAAACAGATATCATGCTAGAAACATAATAATCACAGCAATACTGATCCAGTCATAGACTCTTAAGTTATTTGCCTATATAATAGTCTCTCTCTCTATATAGTCTCTTATTTTCACCCAAAAAATACAGCAAAACAGTAATGTGAAACATTATAACAATTTTAAAAAATCGTTTTCTATTTGAATATATTTTAAAATGTAATTTATTCCTGTGATAAAGCTACATTTTCAGCATCATTACTCCAGTCTTCAGTGTCACATGATCCTTCAGAAATCATTCTAATATGCTGATTTGCTGCTCAAGAAACATTTCCAATTATTTTCAATGTTCAAAACAGTTTTTGCTGCATAATATTTTTGTCCAGCAGTGTATATAAGCAAATTATTTAAACAACACTATCTAACAGTTGTAACTCATGTTATATTACAAAAAAATGGTGATAAGCAAATATGTTCTATTGTTCTATTCTATGTTCTATTGTACAATCACATAAATTGCAAATGGACTGGAAGAAGGATCCTGTCAACCGAAATTACAATCGTCCAATTGATAACAACAACAATCAATCCTGTAATTGGTAATGAAATTGGATTCTGGGTAAATATTAACAATTTTAGCTGTTAGTATTACTAATTGTCTGAAGGAATATCACAGATAAGAAGCTCTTTAAAAATCAATATCCAGGGCTGGATATTCAAGGTGCTTCACATGAGAAATGAACATTTCGGAGGTCAGAGTTTGACCTTCATGGGACGTCACAAACTACAGTGGTTAAAACAACAAGAAGGAACGTCAGCAAGCTATGAAAGATTGATGTTTTGGAATAGTGATATTTGTAGTCTAGAGAGAAAAACAGAAAGCCCCCTTTGTAATCGTTGGAGCAGCGCGCACTGAAGCTGTCAATCAAAAAGCGCGAGTTTATCAGTGACAGACGCGCAAAACACCCGTTTTATTCAGCGAATCTTTTAGTTATGTCGAGTTTGCACTGTTAGTGAAGATGAAAGCATTTGTTAGTGTGCAGAAATTGAGTTGCAATGACGAGATCGCTGCTTTCATGCGCTCAACATTGTCTGTGATTGGCTACACGGTGTTCATCTCTGCAACCTTTCATGCCACGATCTAAATATAACGCCATAGATCTAAATGTAATGCAACACTTTTCACAATTAGTTAACCTTAGAGCTGTAATAGTAAAAATGCGCTAAAAGAGAGAGTAATACTTGGATATTTTCATATGCAAAGATGTTAGCCAATCACAGCAATGGCCGTTTACACTGAAGTCTCACAGCAGACACGCCCCTTAAAACAGAGCGTTCAAACCAGAGGGCTAAAATCAGGGTAGGAAAAAGGCCTTTTATTCATGAATTATGACAATTTTGGATGTAAATAGCATACTAACATTATAAATGCACCCCAGGAAACATTATAAAACAATAAACCAACGCAGTTCATGACCCCTTTAAGAAACAACTGTTTTTAACATTGATGATAAGAAAGAAATTAAGTAATGTTTCTTGAGCAGCAAATATTAGAATGATTTCTGAAAAATCATGATGCTGAAAATTCAGCTTTGCTATCACAGGACAAAAATTACATTTTTTTTTTAATATTCAAACAAAAAACGTAACAATATTTCACAATATTACTGTTTTTACAGTGTTTTTGTCAAATAAATTGTCAAAAAAAAAAATGGTACTGTATCTCCCAGACCTCAATGAAGTCAAATGGAGATTTTTGCTTAAGTCTCTTGCTGCTCAGCTTTTACATAAAAGACCGCAGTAATCAAAAATATCCAAACTTATTTTGATATATAAAATATTTTTCATCAAATTCTTCCAAGACCAAATTATAATTATGGTAACTCTTTTGTCACTCTTTTAGAGTGGATTATCAACACAAATTTTGATTCAAAACGTTACTTCAGCATTTGTATCCATTGCATGAAATTCAGAGATAATACTGTGACAAAACCGCTTTGGGAAGAGGCGAGAGAGATGTGACTGATAACAGCGCGGAACATCTCGTGACAGGTGGAGGAACACACGCTCTATATATGGCTGTGACCATCAGCAACAAACAGCTTCATAGCATCCATCCATCGAGAGCAGACAGAGACAGACAGAAAGAAGAGCTGGTCTTTCTCAACACGGAGCGTGTGGTATGTGGGATAGGGACATCTGCTCTCTTTCATGCTCAGAAAGCGCAACTGATTCCCTGAAAGGATGATGGGAGTTCGTTTGCGGAACATACCAATAGCAGAGAGCTCTTTCTCAAGCTAGAAACTACTAGCAGACAATCCAATCAATTCCCGATGGAGAAAATCAAGTCCCACCCTATATTTTTTTCTTGATCGAGAAGCCGTTTCACTAGGATATACAGTACGTTACAACACTCTAAAAATTGCTGGGTTAAAAACAACCCATTTGGCAACCCAGCGCTGGGTAAATATTGGACAGAACACATGCTGGGTTAAATTAACCCAGCAACATTTTAACCCAGCAGGCTGGGTTGTTGAGAAAACCCAAAATGTAGTCATTTTTACAATTAATGGATTTGCTATTCTGGGTTATTCTTGCTGGGTTATTCTTATAATTTCTCCTGTGCTTTCCTGTATAACTAGACAATCATGAATAAATAATGAAGAAAACATGTTTAGACATAAAATAAGAATTTTTAATGCTTGTCAACTGACATTTACAAATGTGTTAAAATGGCAACAATGCAAATTACAATTAAATGTATGTATTTTTAATAAATAAATAAATAAATCTGAACAATTACATTTATGCGTTAACATGTTTATACAACTGCTTAAATTCTCAGTGAAACTGACCAACAATTAAATTTTAAAGTCAGCAAATGCAAAATCATTTAAATGCTAACATTTACATCAAGTTTTAAAAATAGTCAAATACAGTTTTAAGAAAGAAAATTAGTCCTGACCAATGACATTTATACATGTAATTCATACATGAAATTCAAAGATTGCAAAATTGTATTTTACAGTATGTAAAATTGACATTGAAATTTACAAAACCAAAAAGAAGAGGGGAGAAGGATAATAGTTACTCTTCAGCAAACAAGGACGTGCGAAGAAA
>RJVU01041948.1:0-12636 GCA_003731715.1 Anabarilius grahami
TCCATGGCGATGACCAAGTTAACCTAAAAACTAGCACACCTTCCCTACAGTATTATTGCTTCATCGAAATGCAAATCGTAAAAAGTAGCCTTACAGCTGAAATGTGTTTTTCTTTTTTTACACTGAAATGTCATTGCCTAAGAGTGTATTTGACTCTGATATACAGTAACTTTACGTTTTTAGCATACTAATGTACATACTTCGTTGTTAATCAAACCTTACCTGCTCTGTGCGCCATTTTATGCTCAACACCTTGACATCTACAAAACCAAAAGTAAAAAGGCGACGTACGTCGCGATGAAGCGAGCACGAAACTCGCCTGAGTGGAGGCGGGTTTAATATATGGACAGATCCTCTCGATAAAACTAATGTTTTAGGTCTATAGTTGTTTATTTTAAAAGATTAATAACATTTTTTTTAAATATTATAAAGAAGATTTTATATTATGGCTAGTAGCACAGGGATTTGTTTATAACTCCAAAATGGAATCAGGTGATAATTTATGAAAGTTTGATTTAAATTAATTTTACACGAATTATAAATAGTATATCCCCGTGTGTGTGAGTCAATAAGGTTCTTACAGGTTAATGTATAAATCAGTGATTTGATGTTCTCAGGTAAATAGATCTGGCAGGGTGTTATAAGCAGCACTGAAGCAGAGCTTGTGAGGAAGCACTTCCCAACATCTATTTTAAATCATGGATCTAATGGCGGACAAATATGGATAATGATTCCGATAAGAGAATCAGGTACAGGAGAAGTATATCCTCTTCAAACTTCTCTTTAATAGCACTTGTCAGTCAGGCAGTCAGTTATATCCATTTACAGTATAATTGTGTGGAGTTATGGAAAGTTATGTTGTGGTCTGTATAACAATAAATGAATATAATATAAATACAATATTTCTGTACAAATATCTTAAAGTATCAATAACTGATTAAAACAGTCATTACAAATGAATACTCAACTTTCAGATAATATATAAACCTTATGTAAGATGATAAACATCAATACACGGCATGATGCAGCATATAATAACAAGGCACGTGTTAACTCAACGTGATCATACTGATGCGGCTGACAAGATTAGCGTCTATCCGCGATCGCGCCCGCGATCGTCATTTACATATCTCAAACATTCGCCAAACATCTGACATTTACAATAACAACTACACAGAGTTGACTAAACAATATTCACATGATTACTCACAATTTTACATGAACGCACAACAAGTGTTGGGCACGTTACTTTAAAAAAGTAATTAGTTATAGTTACTTCTCACAAATAGTAATGGAGTTAGTAACTGAGTTACATCATTAGAAAAGTAACTAATTACCAGGGAAAGTAACTATTGCGTTACTTTAAAAAAATGTAAAGTGTCAAATAACTTGAATGCCCCCATTATTAAATATAAGTCTAAGAATAAATTATTCTTGATCCGACTCGTGACTCATGATCCGCTCTTGCTTATGAAATTTCTCTGTACTGTACAATATGTGTTGGTAGCCATTAAAGAAAATGTAGTTTCATATTTATGTTTAAATAGTCCTATGTTATGTTTTAAATTCATTTACTTGATTATGAAAAGTGAACAGCATGAGTACGATGCATCATAAGATGCGCAATATATCGGGAGACATGGAGTGGGTCAGACATGATTTTAAACACTTCATTAAGTTTTGTTTTGTAGAAAGCCTCTCTTTAAAGTGAATTTCGTTTTGTAAAAATTGTATCTTAATTTGTATCAATGTTTCATCAACCATTTGCCTGGATTTAATAAATAAGAAGCAAATAAAGCAAACATTATAATCATGGCAGGCGCGGACGCGATCACTGGCTGGTGAACTGGAGCTCGACTTACAGGATAAATGAACCGAAACTTAGCGGCTGCTTGACTCACATACATGAGAAATATATCTATAGAAAGCTTGAAATATCTAAAAACAAAAAGAAATAGGCTACTCTGATTATGTAGCCTAATCTGAATGAAATCTGCATTTTCTCTCTAAGCATGTCCAGTATGCGGAGATGATGAGAGTCAGTAATGTCAACTTCATCTTCGCAGCCGACACTGATTCAGAAAACATTACTTTATTAATAAACAATTAAAATGTCTCCTTGCTGTTTTGGTCACATTCATAATCATTAATTTTGCCGGTTCTTTATGGCAAGCTTTATGCATGCGCTATAGCCTATATTACGATCATTATTATGGTTTATTCTCTCCAGTATTTAAGAAATTAAATTAATATAAATGTGATTAGTCAACTAATGGCTTAAATGAATAACGTTTCTGGAGGTGCTTCGACTGATTGGAGTTGCTGTTTATCGCAGTAGGATCTTTGAACCAGAAAGAGACATCTTACATTTGACTAAAAGTTTTTTGTCTTTATCCTCAACTAAAGTGAAATAATGAGCATATTTCCACTTTGAGAAACTCGTCTTGCTCTCGCCTTGACTCGCCATGACTGCTGCACATATAAACGGAAACACGCCCACAGTGCGTCTTCGTGTTTACAGTGGTTGGCATCCACCAATCCTACAATCCGTCTCTGCTGTAAACAGGTTAGGCTGTAGGCTACCCTTCAGCCAAAATTAATTAATTAAAAAAAGTAACGGACAACGCACCATATGGTAACGGTAACGGAGTTATATTATTTAAAAAGTAATGCGTTACAGTATTAGTTACTGTCAAAAGTAACTGCGTAAAAAGTAACTTACTAGTAACGCGTAACTGCCCAACACTGCGCACAACACTGAACAACATCGAAAAGAGCGCGGCTGGTGCTGGCTGTCGTATCAGTCTGATGGAAGTAGCAACTCTCATATCAGTCCGTCAGAAACCGTTGTGTATTTTCCGTTCCGGGGCGGGCTTTCTGACAGTGCTAGAGTTCATTAGATTATTAAATGATTAATTGAGTGATGATTGTTTGATTATTAAAGACAGCTGGTACTCCACACATAACACTTAACACAGTGCCATCTATTGGCTTTCTTAAGAGACAACAATCTGATATCATCACATCCCCCTTTCTTTAAAGAAAATAAATGTAATGTTATTATACAACACATTTAAACGTGCACTTATTAAACAATTAATACAACTTATAAACTAAAAAAATAATAATTCACATTTCCTCACTGCTGTATTTAAATTAAAGCTATTTCTTACAGGTTCAATCTATCAGGTCTTTTAATGTGTCTTGCAGATCTTCTAAGTGTGACTGTTTGATGTTTGAGTGTCTGTGTGCGAATCAGTTTTGCAATCAGTTGTTTTGGACAATGCAGTTGAATCAGACTCAGCATTGCTTTGATCAAAGCCTTTCACTTCTTTCTCAGTCTATAGCAGATCACGTCTGTTACGTCTGAGGATTTGTCCATCATCTGTTTTCACAGTATAAGATCTTGGAGCTACTTCTTGCACAACTGTAGCTTTTTTGCTCCACTTCTCATCACTTCTGATTCTGACAACATCATCCATCACTAGTGGTTGCAGATGTTTTGCAGTCCTGTCATAGAAGAACTTTTGTTTTTCTTTCAATTGCTTGAGTTTCTGCTTCATTTTCACATGCCCTTTTTGTTTTGAACAAGATGGCAGTGTAGTGTGAAGTTTCCAATTCATCAGCGTCTCAGCTGGAGCCGTACCACACTCTAATGGAGAGGTTCTGTAATTGAGCAAAGCAAGGTATGGATCAGACTTGTGGTCAGCAGCCTTTTTCAGAAGTTGCCTGAGAATATGAACACCTTTCTCAGCATTGCCATTTGACTGAGCATACTCTGGACTATCTAGAAGTGACATGCTTGAAGCCATATTGCACTGGAAACTCTTGCCACTCTTTGCTGCTGAAGCATGGTCCATTGTCACTGATGACAGTCTGTGAAATGCCATGTTTTGCAAAAATTGATTTTGCATGTGTAATTACGCACTTTGTAGACATGCTAGATAGTAAAGCCAATTCAGGGTAATTTGAGTAGTAGTCGATCACCACTAGATAATTATTGCCTTTCAGATGGAAGAGATCCATTTCAACCTTCACCCAGGGTGATGTTGGTAAGTCCGGAATTATCATTGGCTCTTTGATTTGCGTATTTCTTAATTTCTGACACGTGTCACACTGTCTCACCAGATTTTCAATGTCTTTGTTAATTCCAGGCCAGAAGACTGTGTCTCTCGATCTCCTCTTACATTTTTCTACACGTCTTGTCTCAAGCTTTGTGGAATGACGATTCTGTTTTTGTTCCAGGAATCAGGAGAATTCCATCCACAACACGTAGATCACCTCTGATGTCACTGTATTTTGGAGATTAACCCGTCAGCCATCCACTATCCAGCTTGCAATTCAGTGTCTTTTTTGGTTTCCTCTATTTGCTTTGACTTTGGATCTGACACAGGAAATGCAGTACATACCATGTTCACATGAATCTCAACATCTCCTTCTGTTGAACTCTCACTGCTTCTTATGGGTGCTCGTGAGAGGGTATCTGCCAGCACTAAATATTAGCCAGCCGTATACACCAAATCGAAATCGTAACTCTGCAATTTCATCATTAGTCTTTGAGTCCTTGGTGTCATTTCATTCAGATTTTTTTTTTACTATTGCAATTAGTGGACGATGATCAGTTTCTGCAGTGAAGGTGGGAAGACCATATACATAGTTATGAAATTTCTCCAGCCCAAAGACTAATCCCAAGCACTTTCTCGATTTGTGCATATCGACATTCAGAATCAGTCATGAATCTGCTTGCATACGCTACTGTCTTCCAGATCTCATCAGCTTGCAATAAAACTGCACCAAGACCATTCTTGGAGGCATCTGTGGACACTCGTTTTCTTAGTTGGATCAAAGAAACGCAATATGGGCGCAGAGGTCAACACTAATTTCAACTGCTGCCATTCAGTCTCATGATCATCTGTCCACACAAAGTCTGTTGTCTTTTGTAGGAGTTCTCATAGGCATGATGTTTTTGCAGAAAGATACGGAATTAACTTTCCATAGTTCACCATACCCATCACGTGCTGTACTTCTTTTCTGTCCGTGGGACTTTTCATTTCTAGAATGGCATTGATCTTGTCACTGTCTGGCTGTATCCCTTGACTTGACAGTTTATCTCCAAGAAACACAAGTTCTTGCACACCAAACTGACATTTGTTTTTGTTTAGTTTCAGTCCACTGGATTTTGATTTTCTGCAGCATTTTGGTCAGTCTGTTATTATGCTCCTGAAGCAAATATTCACAAATGATGTCATCAATGTATGCTCTTACTCCTTCAAGTCCTTCAAGGATTTTCTCCATTGCTCTGTGGAAAATTTCTGATGCAGAGACAATTCTGAATGGTAGCCTGAGAAACGAATATCTACAAAATGGAGTGTTGAAGGTACAGACTTACATTTCTTGCTGGATTAAGAACCACCACCTTCATCTCAACCTCGCAAAGACAGAGCTGCTTGTGGTCGGTACGAACCCAACACTTCATCACAACTTCTCCATTCAGCTAGGTTCATTAACCATAACTCCTTCCAGTACAGCCAGGAACCTTGGAGTTGTGATTGACATAAAAAAATGCATCTTCAGCAGTTTCTCAAAATGGCTAAAGACTCAGATGCTCAGGTTGAGATGGGCAACTCATTCCACCATGGAACAGTTCAGGTCCATGAGAGGGATTTTGTGCCTCTTTTGATGATCAGTTGAACTTCACAGACCGCATTGCAAGAACTGCAGATTTGCCTTATACAACATTAGGTGGATCAGGCCCTTCCTATCAGAGCAAGCTACACAACTCATTGTCCAAGCTCTTGTTCTCTCCAGACTGGACTATTGTAATGCTCTCTTAGCAGGTCTTCCAGCATGCACCATCAAGCCTCTACAACAGATCCAGAATGCTGCAGCAAGAGTGACCTTTAACGAGCTGAAGAGAGCGCATGTTACACCTCTCTTTATCAGTTCACATCAAATTCAAAGCTTTAATGTTTGCCTACAGAACAACCACTGGCTCTGCACCACTTTACCTAAACTCACTACTTCAGACTCATGTGTCCTCCAGAAGCTCCCAAAGAGGCACAAAATCTCTCTCATGGACCTGAACTTTTCCATGGTGGAATGAGTTGCCCATCTCAACCTGAGCATCTGAGTCTTTAGCTATTTTCGAGAAACTGCTGAAGATGCATTTTTTTATGTCAACACTTACTTTACTATATGTCCATTTAAGAAAAAAAAAAATCTTGCCACGTGTACTGTGCTAGACCAACTGGAACTAGTACTTGCACTTGTTGTTGTCCAATTGATGGTTCAATTGCTTCTATTCTCTTCATTTGTAAGTCGCTTTAGATAAAAGCGTCTGCTGAATGATTAAATGCAAATGTTTGTGATGTGAGTCTGAATGAAGCACCATTTCTTAAAACGATGACAATTTTTTAGCATGAGATCAAAACATGCAGATAAATAATCAGGAGTGCTCAATACTCAACAATAATATTAAAGGGTTAGTTCACCCAAAAATGAAAATTCTGTCATTACTTACTCACCCTCATGCCGTTCCACACCCGTAAAACCTTCGTTAATCTTTGGAACACACAAGCTACGTGTAACAGGTAGATATTTAAAAAAACATTATTATTTTTGGGGGACTTTTATTTTGACGGGTGAACTGATTTTCAGTGTTCGGAGCGCACTGCGAGAGAGAGGAGATGCGCGCTGTGTTTGAGAGTGTCACAAAAAGACAAGTGTGTGTTATGTCGTGATCGAGAAGCTCGTTCGATGGTGTTAATCGGGGCTTTAGTCGACTAAAGGACGACAGCATCAGGTGTTTTTGTGAACTATATCCCGCATTTCGTCATTGGAGTTGTGTCGTTTTGCTCCGTGGATTGAATTACATTGATCTGTGATGCAGTGACGCAGTATGTTTGTGAAGGCTACGAGAACTGTAAGTGCTTCTTCTAAAGTACAGTTTTTCCTTGATTGACGACGATTGAAGATATTTGTCACATTTTTGCGGTGTCTTGCACTCTTTACATTTTAATTGAGAAGCAGCCTTACGAACTGGTTTCATTCGATTCAACCGAACTGGTCTCACGTTATTTGTTTGTTTTGCATTTGTCATCGCGCGTGAGAACTGAGAACGGCTGTACACATTGCCGTTTGTGCGTACGTAATTTTTGTGAAGTTTCAAGTTTCAGACTATTTTGTGTCACCCTGCCATCCAACGACATTGCGGATTGATTCATCTCAGTTTGATTCATTTGGGGTTCGACTCATTTTGATACTTTTTCATTTTTGGGATGTTTCATTGAGGCTGAGTGATTCAATTGGGAGTTATTTCAACGTACGCTACGTCGAGACTACTCATCTCAAATCATCTTTCTATGGACTGTTTTTTCCAAAGTTATTTTTTTTATATATATATATTTTGATGAACAGTGAACTGTGAGAGTTCATTTGAACCACAGAACCCAATGTGAACTGTGAATGTGCACCTAAAGAGACGTTTCACGTAAGTGTTTCTAATGTGAAATTTCATTGTGTATGTTTTTTTGTTTTTTTTGAAGTGTGACTGTCTAACAGTGACCATTTGCACAGTGCAAACTCATCCTAAGTGGGGTTTACGAAAATTACAGGTGTTTTCTATTTTGAATAACAATTGGGTTTGACTATTGTGTAGGTTAAAAGTCAATAACTTTTACATTGAAGGTGGTTGTGGCCTAGTGAGTTTAAAAGAAAACTCAGACTATTTTTTTATTTTTTTGCTTTTATTTAGTGATTTAAATTAAAGTAACACTTCATTACAAGGAAGGAAAATATAGACAGACAATAAATCCTGTTTAATTGTTGTACTTACCTCCAGTGTATTATTTATTTTTCTTTTGGTTGTAAGCTGTCAGGGAGTAGGGGCGTCTTACCCACTTTATTAGACCAGGGAAGGGAGGAGTATTTTAGACTGTGTCTCACATACATTTACTTCAGGAAGCCATCTTGTGACGTTACTCTAACTGAAGCCTACCCTTGTCGGTCTGTAGAGTACATCTCAATAAGTAGGGCACAACATATATACGTTATTATATAATAAGACTAAAAGCACTGAAAACGGGGACTAAGATCCTTTCGTTATTCAGTCTTCCAGGGCAGCTCTAACAAATTTCCCCTGCAAGACGGGCTAAACACCCCGTTACATACGCAATATCGCGTTCATTATCGAAGGCGATTCATCTGCGATAATGAACGCGCTATTGCGTAGCTTGTCATTGATCTACGGTTCTGTCTATTAAATGCCGCTCCATTTGAAAGCAGGTGATGGCGATTTAGCGGTAATCAGGGAACCGGCTTTACTGACGAAATGCGCGTGACAATCGCATGCGATATATCGCCCATCCCTAATCCGATGGCTCCGTGAGGCCTTCATAGGGAGCAATGACATCCATAAAGGTACTAAAATATATTTAAATCGGTTCATGTGAGCACAGTGGTTCAATATTAATATTATAAAGTGACGAGAATATGTTTGGAGTGCCAAAAAAACCAAAATAACGACTTATTTAGTGATGGCCAGTTATAAAACACTGCTTCAGGAAGCATCGGAGCACAATGAATCAGTGTGTCGAATCTGCTGTTCGGAGCGCCAAAGTCACGTGATTTCAGCCGTTGGCAGTTTGACACGCGATCTGAATCATGATTCGATACACTATTGTGTTTGCAGATACCATCGCCAGCGTTCACCCCCATCCTCCCCACCACCACCAGGTCGGTCCCTGTCCATACATCGGGGGTAGGCTCCGGCCCTGCCTTCATCTTAAGGCAGGATCTGCAAACGTCTGCAAATGAACTTTATCATTTATCTTTGATATCTACATACAAACTGTTGAATAAATCGTATTCAAATGTTTCTTTGCTTCCCAAGTCTTTCTGGTAGAACAACTTTTCCAGGAATTTTTAGGACTCTCAATTGAGTCATGAAGGTGACTGAACATTTCATCAAAACAAAGCATTAAAATAGGGTGCGATATGATCATGAAAATTGCTAGTGCAATCAGCCAGGTTAACAATCAATGAGTAATCAATGCATTTTATTTATTATAAATATTTTATTGGGAGATCTGTAAGCTACTTCTTACAGTCAATCAAAAATTTAATCAAATTTCAACAAAATGGATTACTCTTATTATATCTGTGATTCTTACACATACACTGGTGGAATTTGTGATGACAAAATAAGCCCTGTGATTTTTTACTAGTACTGTTTAATCGTGCTATAAGACAAAATAATACATAGAATATTTGATTTAATTGGTCATTTGACACAGTTTCACTCTTGTGTTATAATATGGTGCAAACATGGCATAGAGCGGCTGAGTGAATGTGGTCTGGACTCTGTGGATGAGGCTCATTGTGTCTGAGACGCTGTAGAAGGACAAAATCCCTGAGCTGTGATCCACATACACTCCGATTCTACAGCTGGACACTACAGGAAGGACAGTCTCAATGTTATCGTGCCAGAATGAGCAGAAAGTGGGAGTGCAGTACAATCTCCAGGACTGATCATTACGTCCAGCTTTAATCTCAGGTTCCCGTCCCTTCCTCCTGATGCTCTTATATGCTACTGCTATAGACACTCCTGATCTCCCATCTCCACTCCACTCCACCTCCCAGTAACAGCGTCCAGTCAAACTTTGTCTACACAGCGCCTGTCCCCAATAATCAAATCTGTCAGGATGATCAGGATAATGCTGGTGTTTGTCAGAGTAAGTGATCACGGTGTTTCCCTCAGACAGACGGAGCCTGTTATTTACTGAGTTTGGATCCAGAGTCAACAGACGGGAATCTGAGATAAATATAAAACCTAAAGTCAATGCCAGATGCAGCTTATCCATAATGAAGTTTGTTTATAATTATTTAGTTTTTTGCAGCCTATGTATTTTAAATTAAAAAATAAACAGTTTGGTCTGGAAACACATTATATTTTAAACAGTAACAGTCAAACTCTCCCACTAGACTGGATTATAGATTTGTGTGTGTTTTCATAGTAACTCACATTGTAGAAACTCCTCTCTGGACTGATATTCAGGAGCCAGAATGACCTGGATGGTTTTCACTACAGACAGTTTAACTCTCATGAAGAAATTAAACAATTTATATATTCAATGAATGGTGCTGAACTCATTTCTAACAATAAATGAGTATTTACCTCTTCCAGATATCTTTTCTGTCTCCCCGCTGCAGAACTGCAGCAGTTTGTCTCTGAGTTGAGAAACAGATTTCACTACTTCATCAAAGGACAGATGAGAACTGACAGTGAAGCCGTCTGTAGATCCAGAGAGAGAGACAGACGACAAACTCTACAGACACAAAAACACAAACTCCCTGTAATTCCAGAAGCTTGTTAAAGTCCTCAGTGTTTGAGAAGATCTGTGTTACCTGGAGGAAATGAACATGATCCTGTGTTTGTGAAAGCTGCTTCATCTCAGCATCTCTCCTCCTCAGATCATTGATCTCCTGCTCCAGTCGCTCCAGTCGTTCTTCAGCTGGACTCACTGCAGCTCGTTCCTGATCTCTGATCAGCTGAATCACCTCAGAGCGACGTCTCTCAATGGAGCGGATGAGCTCAGTGAAGATCCTCTCACTGTCCTCCACTGCGGTCTCTGCAGAGCGCTGTTACACACATCACAATCACACAGTGGCTTCAGTGGGACTAGAAGAGCTCCAGCACTGGAGGAAAGTCCAAACTGAGACTCAAACTTCTCTTCTTCTCCAAACTCACCTTATGAGACGCCACAGCCTCTCTCAGCTGCTGAAGATCTTTCTCTCTCTGCTGGATCCTCAGCTGGATGTTTCTCTGTGTTTCTACCAAATGACTCTGCAGAAAACCAAAACTATGATTAAATCTACACTGCAATTAAAATGTTTGGGATTGGATCCCTCCTCACTGAGATCCAGTATGAAGCAGTACCTGTTTCTCAGTCCTCGCTGCTGCAGTTGATACAGTGTCATGATCTTTGTGTTCATCCATCAAACACAGCACACAGATACACCGCTGGTCAGTACGGCAGTAAATTTCCAGCATTTTATCATGTTGAAGACAGATCATCTCCTGCAGTCGTCCAGTGGCGTCCATCAGATTGTGTCTTTTACTGAAGAGATTTTCATGCTGTTCAAGGTGATTTTGACAGTAAGAGCTTCGACACTCCAGACACGACTTCACTGCTTTCTGTTTTCTTCCAGTGCAGGAGTCACACTGAACATCTCCAGATCCAGTGTGAGGAACTGCAGGAGCAGATTGGAGTCTCGTCTTCTTCAGTTTCTCCACCATCTCAGCAAACACCACATTCCTACCTAAAACCGGTCTTGGTGTGAAAGTCTGTTTGCATAATGGACATCTGTAGATTCTCTTCTTATCCTCCTGATTCCAGCAGTCAGTGATGCAGCTCATACAGTAACTGTGTCCACAGGGAATCGTCACTGGATCCTTCAGGAGATCCAGACACACTGGACAGTTGAACTCGTCCTGATCCACTGAAATATTGGCTTCTGCCATTTCACTGCATAAACAAACAGACAGAAAGAAAGAGAGAGAGCATACAAAAGTTGATTAGTTTATACTGTAAGTGCCCTTAGTGCTCCAAACATTCAGAATCAGACTCTAAATGTAAAATGCCATAAAAATGGTGCTAAACCTTAAACCTCAATACAGAGCAAAATAATCAGAATATCACAGCTGTGAACTCACAGGTGACTCGGGTCAGTCTCACCCACATGTATCTGGACAAAGTCACCACAGCGCCTTCTGCTTGTCTGATTTCAGTGAGCTTTAGTTGGCGCTATGCTGTTTGCATTAACACAATAATATCTATAGACACTGAGAAGGACATGTCCCCAATATTTGATATTCTTGACACTGCTCTGCCTGGCACTGCCCTGAATGTTATTGGGATGACAAAAAATTAAAATTAAAATTTCCTTCTTAGTGGTCTAATAGTGCTAATCCATGTCAAAAAGACTGAGATGACCAATCAAAGTAGGGAGTATTTACTGCTCGCAGAAGCTGAGTGCGAATTACAGCTTGATGCTTCAATTTTAAGAGTAAATGTGTGTGAGGTAATATAGGGGATTATCCAAACGTTTAACATCTGTCTGTTGATTACTGTTAAACGACCGACAGTAATCCACTGATACAAACCACTTTGCCAAATTGTGCCATTTAAAATTTAAAATATACATATCACTCGTAAATGACTGTGACAAGAAAAGAACAGCCCCAATTAAAGCAACTATTATGTCCGTCAAGCACGTCCTGATATTGCTGAGTTAGATCCGTTCCTGGTTCAACATATTTTGTTGATCCTGGAACAACATTCTAGTCTGAAAATTTAGTCTTAACCCTATTCCTACCCCTAAACCTAACCCTACCCATAAGTAATCCCAAAAATGGGAAATGATAGATGAATAACACTGATGTAGAAGCACCAATTCCTGATTTTAAGCCTAAACTTGACAATCTGTAAACTTGTCCCTCAAATCGGATTGGTTGATTTGAATGTTGTTCCAGGATCCACAAAAATGTTGACCCAGGAACATGTTGAACTCAGCAATATCAGGTTATGCATCCGGCAAGGTTCACTGAACTCTCAGACACTTTTTTTTTTTTTTAGC
>RJVU01042015.1:4642-42838 GCA_003731715.1 Anabarilius grahami
TTTTGATCTCCATATCCATTTACATATATTATATATATCTTCCAAGGGGTTTTTTCCCTCCTAGGACTTTTTTCTCAGTGTTAGCACACTGGGTTTTTCTCCTAGGGGGTTTTTTCCACCCCTGGGAGTCAGCCGACATTGGCTTAATGTAGCACCATCTTGTATATGTTACATATTACCACGCTTGCTTGTACAGCTTATTTTTAACCACTTATCTTTTTTCTGTGCTTCTAATATGTAAAGCTGCTTTGAAACAATTACCAATTGTAAAAAGCGCTATATAAATAAATTTGACTTGACTTGACTTGACTTACTCGACGAGCCAACCGGTCAGCCACACGAGCAGCGACCCGGATGTTCTACACAAGTATCCATGTAAAGCTGCTTGGAAATTATCTGTACTGTATAAAACTTTATATAAGAAAGTGACTCGACATGATTTGTAACATTCACGTTTCGAGTCAGTTGCACATTTTCACCACTAGATGTCAATAAAGCCGCACTGAACTCTCCACTGCTCACTGGGACAGAAAGCTGACTTTAAACAGGCAAACTGAGGAGTTTCTGTTTAATCAATTTATTAAGTGACTATTAACATCTTGATTAAATAACTGAAAATTGGTAAAAGTAACACCATGTGTGTTATATTCTCTTGCTGTCTTTCTATGGCTGTAACTGGAATCTAGTGGTTAAACTATGGAATTGCAGATGCTTTTTTTCTCCCAACAGATGGCACTAATCTGCCTTCAAAAATTTGATTTTAAATGCATTGTTTACATTTTAACACTTTAAAATACTGCTTTAATTGAAAAGTAATATAAAAATATTGAAAATAAAAATGTTATTTTAAATGGGTAAAATGCAGTGCTGGAGATCATGAGGTTATTAAATGATGATTGAGAATTAGTGAAGATGAACGTCTTTGTCAGGTGACGTCACACTCGTGAAAACCGAAGTGCATTATGGGTGTCGCGGCCATTTGTGAGGTATCCAAACAATTTCTGTATCAGTGCAGAGTTGTTTTTTCTTTGGCTTCTTTTCATTGTAAAAATGGCACACTTTTGTTGAGTCAAAAGCTGCAATAATATGTCCCACGATAGAAAATGTCAAAAACTTTACTACGAGATTAGATGTAGTCGGTTTCCTACTTAAAATAAGGCTGTATGGAGAGTATGTAGAGGCAATAGCAGGCGCCGGATCGCAGCGGTGAGACGCAAAACATCACTTTCGTCAAGATATCTCCATTCATGTATGCTTGCTTTCTACATTTTCACAAAGGTAAGTTAGAAATTTCTGTTTTCTAAAGTAGCAAACATTATATCAATGCGTTGTTTTGGATTGTATGTGGTATGAAACAATAGTCAATTTAAACGGAATCCCTTTACTTGAATGTCTACATTTTTTTAATTTTTAATTTTGCTAAGGCTTTTTACATTTTTATTTTATATACTTAAGGTACGACATTTTTGCTCAGTATCCATATACTGATTCAAATTTTCTGACTACTTTTTTACAGCTGTGGTCTTATGTTATGTAGCTAAAAACCTTTTCATTTCATTGCAGATCAACCTGCTTAAAGATTATGGAGACTGACCCCACCATCCCTCCCTATATTAGGGCCACATCAGCATTAAACACACAGGGTGTGTCTCAATCAGCTCCCTTGTTCAGTAGTTAGGGCACTGATCAGGACTGTCTCAGTCGCAAAATTTGTGTACACAATGTACTGATTCAAGAGCTCAGAGCTGATTGAGACGCACACACAGACACTTAGTAAGGAAAAAAAAAAACAATGCAGTCAGCTGACACTATGGTCCATCAGGCTGGAGAAAGTGATCAGCTTCACACTGAGAAGATGCAGGAGGCTGGAGAAGATGGTGATCATGTGCAGAAGTAAACCGACTTGATATGTACAGTCTGTCTGATGTTTGTTTTGGAGATGATGATGTTAATGTACTACAGGTCTGCCAAACCTGGGAACCTTTATGGCATTATTAAAATTTTTATTTTTTTGGTGCCTCTGATTCCAGATGCAACGAATACACATACAAATTTCAAATGCTTCTGTGAACCTTAATGTACCTCAGATTTGATCTGCCTACACAACACTTCTCATGTTTCCCCTGAGACAGTATACAGAACATTCAATGAAACTGTCATGTCTATATGCAAACCTGAAGCTTTCAGTTGTATGGGCAGACAGAGATGATTTGCACAGAAATATGTCTCCTTTGTTTGAATACAGAGTAGCAGAGATTATTGACTGTTTTGAGATTTTCACAGAGAAACCATCCAATCTGACAGCGCATGCTTGAATCTTTTGTAGAATTGTAGTGTAGAAATGTGCTGATGCTTTATCCAGTCTTGCATGAACAATAAAGCATGTATAATTACATTTTTCAAAATGTTTTGTCTTCTTGTAATTAACATTTCAACAGCCAAATGAAGTATGCAAACCAAATTGTGTACACAGGGTGATTTGTAGATTTATTTTATTTTATGAGTTCACAGGTATATGCACTTATAGCATTAACAAGATAATTAATAATATCTACGATCTGTAAACCAGATATTTAACTTATCCATGAATGAGGATGGATGCAGTGATGTTATAAAATCATGCCAGAATAAAAAATATATATACATTTATTACATTTTAAGATATTTTAATCACAAATGAAAGGACTGTTAACAGTTAAACTGAATGAATTCTGACACTTCAAAATCTTTACCTTTATTTGTAGCTAAATATAATTCAAACCTTTTGGATTCAATAAAAGAGATCTAGTTCCTTGCATACTTTGGATGACATATCTTTGTTTTTATTATTATTAAGGCCTTTGGACAAAAAAAAAAAGACCCATAATGTCATTGAACCAGACAACACAGAGGTAGATGGAGGACAATAATTTACAAATTATTTTGGCTCTAAAAATATAATATACCAGAATGTACCATAATAAAATACACGATTAAATTCTACATACATCTATGATGATGACTTGTTTATTGTGTTATACATTGGTTTGTGTACTTAATGCAATAAAGAAAAAATGCATGAAAAAAGGGGTAGTATTAGTTCAAAATTCTTCCTGATCACAATACTAAACCATCCTTAATCATGCACTTATGATATAGTTAACACGACATCATCATCATTATCGTTTACTACTGTGTTATCGCAGTCCTTCGTTCAGAATACAGAAACCATTAGTGAAATGTCTGTGGGCTTCGAGGGATTTATAGTTTTTAAATTGTTCACTAGTATATGCGTTTATACCATAAACAAGATAGTTTACAATATTTAAGTATGATGATTTAGCAGAGGTGGAAAGTAAAAATAGGAATCCAGTATTGCTATTGCCCTCAAGTCTACAGAAAGACTGTAAGTCAGGATAGCTTTCATCTGACTGTTGGTCTTTTGAGTCACATGTGGTTGAGGCTTTGTTAAGGCCCACCTTCTGAGTGAGACGAGACACTCGAGTGTGCAACTGTTTGTTCTGCTCTTCTAACTTAGCAATACGTTGGATTTGTTCTTTTGCAATGGATAGAGTAAATTCTCTGTGGCAGCAGATAATGCCCTTCATATTTTTCTTCCAAATACAAGCACCAAGTACCCTTTTGCATTCTTCAATAGACCAAACTTTTTCTGGATGAATCCCAAATTTCTTTGTCAAATCCAATCTGACTGACTCAGTCACTATTGAGTCCATGTGCTTTCCTAACAATGATTTGAACTCACTATCTGTCCATAAAGGAGTAGCTAGTCCACCTTTCTCAGTTGTTGGAATTAGTCTAGCGTTCTTTCTCAACATTTTGTAATGTCTTTCTGGCACAACAATACACTTCAACACTTCCCTGACAAAGCAGAGGTTAACCTGGTTAATACACATCGTAATGTATTCAACCTTCTCTGGCGAGCAGAGTAGCCAACTTGCTAACACACTGTAACAGTTGTAACAATTGTAACCTTCCCTGAATTAACAGAGGATGAACCTTCTTCTCTAGCAAAGTAGAGGATTGCTATTCTGTTAACACACCGCCTTCCCTGATTAAACAGGATAAACAACCTTCCCTTATAAAGCAGAGGATAAAACTTCCCTAACTTTACAGAGGATAAACCAATATTAGCACGTAATGCTAATCTTCCCTGCCTAAACAGAGGATAAACTTCATCTCTAAAATAACATTTTTAGAGGATAACTTAGTTAACCAAACCCTACAGCTGTCTGTTAACTCTTCTCTGACGGCGCAGAGGATAACAACTTTGTTCTGGTCTTAATGGTTCTTTTGGATAGAGTATCACTCACCAACCCTTCGGTGAACAGGAAAATTCAGCCTGGATCTTCTTTTGGATCAGATCTTTGTTGTGCTTGAAGTTTCAATCTGGATTGAGGTGAGAAGCTCTATCCGGGTCCCGGCACCAAAACTGTTGGAAACTTTTTTTCCTCGTCGAAGCCCAGACCAGGAGACTTTGGGATCTCTTGAAGCAGAAGTTACTCTTTATTGAGAAACACGCTGTGCGTCGCTGTGGTCATCCAAAAATCTAAGTAAGGCAGTGTACATTGAAGTTTATATACATTCAAGGGGGAGGGATCAGCCCATTCCCTACATTTCCCAGCCATGATCTAATCAGCATAACTGTCATTCAAATGCATAGGTGCTAATCCAATCACTCTGACAGTATTGCCCATACCTTTACATTATCATAGAGACAAAAGCACTGCTGTATCTTGAGCTTGTCCTGCCTTATGGTCAGGAAGTGCATGAAGACAAAAGGTTAGTGTCTCAGACACCTCCTTTAGAATGTCATTATCTTTACCTCAAAATGTAAAACACAATGTACATAAAGTTTTCAGTTTATATACTATTACATTGGAACCTATAACATAGTACAAATTTGTAATCCCACACTTGCTTACCTAGTCTGATGATTCAGCTGTGCACAGATCTAGACGTTAATACTGGCTGCCCTTGTGTAATGCTTTGAACATGAGCTGGCATATGCAAATATTGGGGGTGTACATATTAATGATCCCGACTGTTACGTAACAGTCGGTGTTATGTTCCATGTACCGAACTCTTGTTATTCATCTATGCCAAGGTAAATTCAATTTTTTTATATACGATGGCTGTTACGGTACTGGTGTGTAGAAACACGCACGACGAGGAGAATAAGATCAAAGTCCAACTTTACTAGATAATCCAAAGGAGCATACAGAAACACAGGAGATATACACACGTTAACATTCAACAATCACCGACAAAGACAAGAGTGAAGGGTGAGTGGTTATATACAGGTCCCAATGAGTGAAGATGATGATGATGGTCTTCAGGTGCGTGTGATGGTGATGACGTGCAGGAGCAGGGCAGAGGGAATGCTGGGAAGTGTAGTGCGGGAACCGGTGGTTGTAACAATGGCACCTTTAAAACACCTTTTACAAATGTATTGCAAAGGTTTTATTGAAAGTAAAATCGATCAAAGTCAATTAAGTAATCATCTAATAAGATTAAATAGCTACTTGAGTAGATTTTCATTGGATACTTTTTTACTCTTACTCAAGTAACTATTAGGATTATTACTTTCACTTTTACTTTGAGTAAATATTTCTATAAGTACTTGTACTTTTACTTGAGTACAGTTTTTGGATACTCTACCCACCTCTGCTTGTAGGCTACTTTTGTAAAATAGAATAAATAAAAAACAGGGTGCGCTTTCAGCTGTCTCTCTGCGAGAATCTTTCTGAAACGTCTCAAAATTTTATTTAAACTCGGCTAATAGCTGTACCTAAAAGAAAGAAACATCTCCATTTGATAAGAAATGTGTAGGTCTGTGTTAAATAAGAGGCGATCTATCCGATATATTGTTTCTGAAATCATGGCCAGTGCTCATTGCGGCTCGTTGCGGCTGTTATCCGTTCTCTTGGCGCTCCTTTGGTTTTAATGAGTAAATTAGCCTAAATATTTATTCCTGCCGGTATTTTAGTCTGCGATATCAAAATCACTAAACATTATATAGGCCTATCATATAGGCTAGGCTATAATATTATTCGATAATAACATCAAATAAATCAATGCAATGATAATTCACCACATGATTCACTGTTAAATCAGTTTTTGTAAACTGTGGGGCAGATGGACTTAGGTGCACAACACATTTTAACACATGACATCACTGCTTGTGGGAGGGGCCCCTTCTCATTCTTTGCGGGGGGGCCTCACAGATTTGCGGTACGCCACTTGACATAACGTGAGGTCGTATTTATATATATTTTTTTTAACGTGCGAACATTTCGCATGCGAATTTCGGACTTAGTGTGCAAAGCCCTTAATTTGTGCTTTTTTTTTCCTGAATTATTTTATACAGTTATAAAATAATATGGCTTGCTGCGTTAATGGTCGAGACTCGAGACAGATGTACATGTGCTCGCATGCGGAAGTTACAGAACACACTTTGTTAGATCATGGCATTGGCTAAAAGTTTTGTTCCTGAAATTTACTACAATGACAATGGCGGGAGGATATAAAACTCCGACAGCAGTGCTTGGATATTATAACTAAAACTGCCGCACTATTTTGAAAAATTATACTTTGGACACAAGCTCATTTGTGAGTTTCGATCATATACAGTTTTAGATCATAAATGCTGCTCAGGTTGCATAATTTCTTGAAGAACAATGAGAGCAGGTCATTCAGTAGAAATGTGATGTAAACAATGGATAATATATCAAAATTTCATGTATTTAATGCTTTTGTGGACAAAAAACCTACTGTTTTTTGTTTTGCCAAATGGACACTCAAGGACATTTTACCCAATCAAGTTCCACGGATTGGATTCATCTCGCGATCACTATTTCATTATAAAGGTATGGAATCCCATTTGATTTTTCATGTTATTTGCACACCCGACACAAATTAATTACTGGTGTTGGAGCATATCTCATGCTGTGTTCGAAATCGCCCCCTATTCCTCATTCACTATTCCCTACATTACTCCACTAATATATTCCACTTGAAGGAGTGAATTAAACTGAGTTGAGTGCGCCGGAAGGGCTGCTGATTTCGCATAGTTTGTGCTTACTGTTTAATAATTTGAAATGTAGCAAACTGGCAGCTCCAGTAGTAATGAATCTCTGAAACTCTGCTATGAAAACTAGCATGTAGCCTACAAACCTTAATCAAACAATTTAATGATCAATTTAAAAAGGTCAATTATAGTAAAAGATAGTCTATTATACTATACTATAAAGATTATACTATGTTGGACCAGCACGGTTTGGAAAATGAATGGATGATTGCTTTAGCTGTAAGCCATCTCCTGGCGAGATGCGGGAATTCATTCAGCACACGACTCTCACAGTGCATTATGGGTATTCTCTAGCTGTTGAGTGTGCATCGGTCAGAGATCGTATAATTATAGGGAGATAAGAGGGTCTGTATCTGTTAGATAAAATTATTTGGAGATCAAGTATTTCGAGAAGATCTTTCAGGTTGAGCGATCTAGCACAGAAAAGCAGGTATACCTGGGTACCATGACACATAAAGTGCAGTTCAATCATGGCACACGGTTCATTGTCCAGGGGTACATTATATAATTAGAATACAAGAAGTGAAACTAACAGTTCAGTAACTGAAGTACATAAAAGGACTATAAGTTCACTTATAACTGTGACGGGTGTACAGAGAAAGATCACATGATGAAAAGACACAGGGCACAAGATGTTTCTAGAATCTCACAATGGCCACTTTAAGACAGAATGTCTTACCTATGGAACATCATTGTGCACATAAGATCTGATTATTGTAGACATACACACACATATACATATATCCTTTTTAAACACTTTGAAGGTTCCATACTTTGCAAATGCCTATCATGTATGGCACAATCAGGTATCTAGGATCTACAATAGTTCACTAACCCCAGAAAACTTTGAAGCTGCTGCACAGTTCGAGGGGACTTCATTTTTATGATCATCTGGACCCTATCAGTCGAGATCACTCTCAAACCTGGCATTAAGATGTGTCCCAAGTATGTCACTTTTGACTTGACCCACTGTAGCTCGTCTCTCGAAGCCTTATATCCAGTCTGGGTGAGCACATTGCAGACGATGATGGAGGCCTTTTCACAGTCCTCTTTTGTCTCCCCGGAAACCAGGATGTCATCTGCGTATTGAAGCACACAGACTGTAGAAGGCAAATCAGTCATTTTAGCTAAAGTTCTTTGCACTGCTGCCTAGAAACGGCGGGCGAATCAATGAAGTCTTGAGCAAGGCTTGTCCATGTCAGCTGTTTACCCTGAAACGGTGAAAGCTAAAATGGGCTGAGTGTCTGGATGTACAGGTACGGAGAAGAATGCTGCGCAAAGATCAATAACCGTGAAATATTTTTGCATCCACGGACTAGAGTTAACAACAGTTGGAACGTCGGGGACAATCGGTGCCAACGGTGTTATCAACTTATAGCCAGTCAAGTGCCATGTTTTTTCATCGGCCTTGACCACTGGATTCACAGGTGTGTTGTACGGCGAATGTATTGGTACGAGGACACCCTGCTGGACGAAATGATCAATTAATGGTTTGATACCAGGTTCCTTATCTTTAGACAAAGGATATTGTTTAACATAGACTGGTTTGTTAATCTTCAATTTAGCTTTATAAGGTTCCATGTCTATGAAACCTGTGTCGTCCTTGTATTGTGACCACAATGATGGGTTAATCTTGTTATGTACCATCTGAGGTGTGTCAGGCTGTGGTGAGACAGACTGTGGTTCACTGGGCTCCTCCCATGTAGGCAAAGGATTCACTGAGACCTGCAAACTGGACTGGAAGGAAAACACAACTTGTTTATCAGTAAATTTAATATCCATGTTCAATTTATGCATATCATGCCCCAATAAATTAATTAGAGTTCCTGGTATAATTGTAAATTTATGAAAAAATGGTTTAAATCCAGAAGCTCTTACTTCAAAAAGAGGTGTTACTGGACATGCAATGTCAGTTCCTGATATACCCACAGAGTTACCTACTTGATTAGAGATTGGACCACCATAATGTGCGGAGGTCACTGATGTCACATCTGTTCCAGAATCCAAAAGGAACGTTTGTGGCTGACAATGCACCATCAATGTAATATAAGCTAAATCTTCACTATGGTTTGAAAAAGTTAGGGTCATCATTGATAAGTCGGAACTGACTCTGGCTGGGGAACTCTGGCTCCCCTAATTTTGGTTATTATCCTCTGTAGTGGGATACGTGGCTACTGGTGGTTTATTTCTCTGATGCTGTGGCTTCACCCATTGCTTCCTCCTTTGGTGACCTATTAATGCCTTACAATCACGGCGTATATGACCTTCTCTCCTGCAGTAATAGCAGACTACTGCTGAGTTTCTTTGCTGGGTCTAGGTTGGTTTTACTTCTGCTTTTTGGTCATGCACTGTCCCTTGAGGTGTCTGTTTTGCACCTATGCGTTTGACTAAGAAAGCTCTCAGTTCCTTAAAAAAGGTATTATAGTTTTCAGGCTCTTCCCAGTAATAAACTTGTGCAAGGCAGTTGTGCCCGAGCCTGTTGGTTTATCATTATCACGTTTCAACGTTGGACATTCATCGATTAACAACGTCTCAGTGACATCTCCTTCCAACGTTCTCAACAGAACTGCTCTGTAATCTGCCCCTGTAAGGTGAGCATATTTTGTATGCGTTTGCAGAACAGTCATGAATTTACCAGAACTTCTGAGGAGAAGGCAGTCTTTTACATATTGACTCCATGTCAGACATTTTTAGTGGTTTCACAGATATCGCATTTCCAGCTCTTAGCCACATCATTGCATTCAGGCTTGATGCCTCAGTTTTTATGTTTTTATTTATTTATTTATTTATTTTACAACTTTCGAAATATTTTGCAATATTTTAGATTTCGTCACAAATGGCGCAGAGGGTTTTATGATTATTTATAAAGATGAATTCAACTGGCATTTCATTAGGTAGTGGTCTAGAGACCGAACCCCCCATCTTCCACTTCAGAGTGTTAGTAATTGATTTCAGTGTTAGTAGCGTACGCAAATTTTTCTGCACTCAATTGCCCAACCTCAATTGCCGTACATGTATCGTATTGTGACGTGGGTGATGGTCCTATGTTAGGTTCACACAAGACTTTTCGTCCTGATCGCCTCTATATCACCTTCTTTTGTTTGGGTGTTTTCTGCTAATTTTGGGCTCTCGCCAAATTAGTCCAGCTCTCGCCAAACTGAATTCGGGTCGCCCCTAGAACCCCTTCTTCACATAAAGTGCAGTTCAATCATGGCACACAGTTCATTGTCCAGGGGTACATTATATAATTAGAATACAAGAAGTGAAACTAACAGTTCAGTAACTGAAGTACATAAAAGGACTATCAGTTCGCTTATAACTGTGACGGGTGTACAGAGAAAGATCACATGATGAAAAGAGACAGGGCATAAGATGTTTCTAGAATCTCACAGTATCTCTTACCATTAGAGAAAGCATAACAGCTAACTTAATCACGTGTGGCACCTCTCAGCCTATCGTGTAATGACAGTGACATCAGTCCCAACATTCCCTAGTCTGCTTTCTCTTTAAAAAATACACTTTTATCAAGCTAAAATCTACATATAGTTCCCAACGAAATTATTGTTTAGTGTAAAACATGCTGAAGATTAGCAAACAGGCTGTCGCTAAAATAAATGACTAGCTATTTCCCCACAAAAGCTGTTTAATCAGCATAGTGAAGCCTCTCATCCATTGACATCCAAAAACGGCCCCTGGTCTCCTTCCCTGCATACCGCCAGAGGCGGAGCATTAGCCGTTACGCTTTTTTGGCTAAAGCTTACAGGCTTGGCTTCTAGTGGCTTTGCATTGATTGTCATTATTGCAGTGCATTGTGGGATTGAATGAGTGCACTCAACATCGTCCATGGTTTTGGACACCACTACAAATGGCTGTCCCCTCAAATAGTGCCCTATTTAAAGTTATTTGGGGCCGATTTTGGACACAGCCTTAAAGTTCGCATGAAGTTGCAAACGACTTTTCTCCAGTATTGTGATGTATTTCCAAGCGAAATGTAATATTGAATAGAGGACAGAGTTTTAGCGCTCCTCCTCTCCATCTTTCACTCATAGCAGACTAACGGTTGGAGGGTTTCTGACCCCTCCATGCCACAAGTGTTGCTGGTTTTGTTCCTAAATCTTGTCTAATGAATCAATCAATTGTAACTTTGGTTACAATTATTTATGAAAAGATACAGTATAATGCATTATATTGTACATTATTAATACCTTTATAATGCATTATTCATAAAGGCTTTAAATAGAGTGTTACTGAATATTGTTCAAAAAAGATGCCGTACTTAGCAAAATCTCCCTCATTGTTGTAACACTGAATGAAAACATATTGTGTAGAAGCATTTATTTGTTAATCAATTTTACAATTTTTTTACAATTTTTTACTGCTGTAACCTTTTTGTTATAAACTTATAAACCCTAACGTTTTAGATATTTATAAAAGAGACTAATTTATAACATTAAATAGAGCATTTTGACAGAACCTCAGCTAAATTACATGTCATTTTATTTATTTGTTTAATGTTTTGTTTTCAGAATTCTGGGAGAATGATCTCTATTTAAAAAAAAAAAGCATTTTCTTTATATTTAAGTGCAAGTTAAAAATATGAAGCTTTCCATTGTGAATGTATGGAGCTTTCTGAACCACTGCCAGGGGGAACTTAAACAGGAAGTATTTGTCAGATCTCACAAAAGTTTTGCGAGAGAACGCTAAAGCTTTGAAAAATATTTTTCCTCTTATTCCAAATATTCTCCACCACCATGTCACTTTAGGGGCTCCATAGAAACAGGCTTCCATAGTATTATGTATTTGTGAGAAATGTAGTCATTCTACAGGTGGAATAGCACTGATATTTATCCTTGTAGAATTAAGAGTTTAATGGGGATGGGTTTTTTATATACTATTGCTATAGCCTGGAATGATTCAACTTGTTGTATAAAGCAGATAAAAGTTAAAAGTGTTTTTTAGAAAGGAAGTTAAAAAATGGCTATTTATTATTAATATAAAGGTGACGTATTGTGAGGTGTTGAACTTGGTGGTGATTTCTCTACATATATGATCTGTTTTTACATTTTGTTAACATAGAGGACCACAATAGAAATAAGCCTTTGGCTTTTTGTGCATATTATCCTCGAAAGTTTTGAAATGTTGTATGAACAATCCTTGTACGTTTTGTTTTTTAAATCTTGTCTGATAAATCAAATCAATTGTAACTTTGGTTACAATTATTTAAGAAAAGATACAGTATAATGCATTATATTGTACATTATGAATACCTTTATAATGCATTATACATGCATCATACCCTATTATATTTTGAAAAATGTAAATATTTTTTACATCGTAATATGTTATTATGAAACAGCACAAATAAGAATTGATTTCAAATTATGAGAATATCAAGATACACTGGGTGGCTGTCGGCAATAGCCTAATTTGTTTAGTTCAGGGGTTCCCAAACACATTCCTGGAGCTTCCCCAACACTGCATGTTTTCCATGTCGCCTTGATCAAACACACCTGATTCAGATCATCAGCTCATTAGTCCAAACTGTAAGACCTGAAATGGGTGTGTCAGACAAAGAAGACATGTAAAATGCTGGGGAGGCTACAGAATGTCAAGTCAAGTCAAGTCTGCTTTATTGTCAATTCTTCCACATGTACAGTACATACATACAGAGAATCGAAATTGCGTTACTCTCAGACCCAACTTTTTTTAAGTGTTAAAAACATAAATTCATGTAACTTTATTTATATTGATTATAGAGACTAGAAGTTTATATTTAATGATGTGAATAATGTTTTATTTTTTGTTAAAGGAATCTACAAATTGTGAACTCTCTCTCAGAAGATGCCACCACATCCTGATTTTTTAAAGAATTTACTGGCATATCTGAAAGGAACTACTGCTTTTACATCTTTACCATTGAGTCTTTTGTTAATTGGACTGGAGAAGCTGGTTGAAGTAGAATTTTTTTTATGCCCATGCATACTCAAGAGGAATGCACTGCTAACAGCATTCATCTTCATTGGACCTGCTCTTCTTACTTTTACTTTAATATCCCTCCTTGTAAGGCCTTTTAAACATAAATGCAGTGGTTGTTGTGCAGAGCCAAATGATGATGCTCAGCCGAACCCTTCTGACATCGAGCAGAACCCTTCTGATGATCAGCAAAACCTTTTGAATGCTCAGCAGAACCCGTCTGATGATCAGCAGAACCTTTTGAATGCTCAGCAGAACCCGTCTGATGATCAGCAGAACCTTTTGAATGCTCAGCAGAACCCTTCTGATGATCAGCAGAACCTTTTGAATGCTCAGCAGAACCCTTCTGATGATCAGCAGAACCCTTCTGATGATCAGCAGAACCTTTTGAATGCTCAGCAGAACCCGTCTGATCAGCAGAACCTTTTGAATGCTCAGCAGAACCTGTCTGATGATCAGCAGAACCTTTTGAATGCTCAGCAGAACCTGTCTGATGATCAGCAGAACCTTTTGAATGCTCAGCAGAACTCTTCTGATGCTCAGCAGAACTGTCCTAATGCTTTTGCATCTTGTCTGATTCCACCTGTCATATGGATCTGCATCTTGTTACTTGATGGTAAATATGTTGCTTGTGCCATGACACACTGGAAGGGAGTTTATGTGTCTGATGAGGAGCTCGACATGTTTTGGTGTAAACTGAAAAGATACAAAACGAGACAGAGCTACGAGATTTGACTCGCAAATATATTTACAATTCTCAGGTAAGTATCATATACTGTATAAACTTTTCCTGATATCTTATTATCATCATTTAAATAAGTATATTAGTATTATAGATTTGTGCTAATATTTTGAGAACACTAAAGATCATAACTTTGAACAAACAAAGTCTTAATGTGACTGGAAAAATGCTTGATCATAACTTTGAGAGAACCTTGCTAGAAGTTCTAAGAACATTCTGGTCCCTTGGTTGCAGCTCAAATGCAATGTTTTGTAAGTTGCCTAATTTGTGGCATTGCAGCTGTGACTGTTGTTTTCTTTTGAAAGCATTAACTGAGCTGGTCATGTTGACCACCATCTTCTCTTACCTTTCAGCTGTAAATTTTGATTGCTCAGCATGTTAGTCAGGTCAGTCAAAAAAAGCCAAATCTAAAAGCCATTGCTCATCCTCAAGTTGTTTGTATTCCACATTTATTGTAGATAGGATTGCACCTTACTCCTTGCACTTGGCATTGAATTCATTTGAACACTTAACCAACACATGTGAACTATCAGATTTAGTGGTGGTTGAAAATGCTCCTGAAAATGTGCCCCACTCTGGCACTTGTTTGCTGATGAAAGTAATTTCTGTAAGCTACTGATCACTGCTAGGACATATTTTTTGCTTAAAATAGTCTTTACTCCTTTGATTCATAATTTATTTGGGTATTTGAATTTAATTCAGATATATTTAACCCTCGTGTGTCAATAAACCCTTTGATGCACAAGCTATGAAAACCCCTTCTAATGCGCAACATGGTTCAGAAATGACCCGTATTCATTTCCTATGTAATTTTAATCATGGTTGAGTGTTTCTTTGCTGAATCTTTGAAAGAAATGTATTTTATCATTCATTTATTCCAGGTATTCCTTAAATATCTTGTTTTTGATTGTCAAAAATCATTGTTCATTTTTTCTTTCTTACTTTATAAACAAACACAGTTTTTGTATGTCTACATCAATTTTACACACATGGGTCAAAAATGACCCGTATTCATTTCCTATGTTATTTCAATCATGACTGAGTGTTTCTTCACTGAATCTTTGAAAGAAATGTGTTTTGTCATTTATTTATTCCAGGTATTCCTTAAATATCTTGTTTTTGATTTTCACAAATCATAGCTTTTGTATTTCTACATCAATTTTACACACATGGGTCAAAAATGACCCATATTAGAAACCTTTGCAAATTTTCACAAGTAGGAACATATTTACTGCAGACAACTATTCATCCGCCACACATTTCACGTCTCAACATGGCTGCTTTTGTATATTTGATGGATGAAAGTCATATTATATTTCATATAATAGGCTATATATTATATTTCATAATCTTTATTTTTTTGTCATAAACCAATGCTACTGGTATCTATCAGTGTTTCTAAAAAGTAACAGTTTTGAACAAGGTTTCTGTCCAACAGTGAAAATATATAATAAGTGTATTTGAATTTGAATATCTGAATATTCTTGTGCTTTTAATTTTCTTTATCTAGAGCAGGGATGGACAACTCCGGTCCTGGAGGGCCAGTGTCCAGCAGAGTTTAGCTCCAACCCTAATCAAACACACCTGAACCAGCTAATCAAGGTCTTTAGGATTAGTAGAAAGTTATAGGCAAGTGAGTTTTTATCAGGGATGGAGATAAACTCTGCAGGACACTGGCCCTCCAGGACCGGAGTTGTCCATCCCTGATCTAGAGTGTTAGCGGCTGGTCCTCAACAGAACTGAGGTGGATGATGACATCACTGTAAAAAAAAGTTGAAAGTATACTTTGCGCACAGTCAAACACAATTTAAATGTGTATGTGCAGGTTGCACATACACAGTTACAGAAATTTGTTGGAAATTATAAAAAGTTAAAAAAATCTGTATGCTGACCCTCACGTACGCATAAAACGTGAAGTATACTTTGGCCTTTAGAAAGATAATGACGCAAAAAAAATTTCATTCAAAAAGAAAGGAAAAATTTAAATAAGGATTTGTTTATTGAGTAATACCTGGAATAATGAATGATGAAATTAATTTATTGTAATATATCGATATAGAAAATAACTCACTCAGGTCACTTTAGACCCATGTTGTATATGTCCAAAACCGTTACTTTTCAGGAACACTGACAGACTTAAAGGGTGACCAATTGCATTGATTTATGACAAAAAATAAAAAATTATGAAATATATAGCCTAATATATTAAATATAATAAGACTTGCATCCATCAAATATACAAAAGTAGCCTTGTTAAGATGTGAAATGTGTGGCAGATGAACAGTTGTCTGCAGTAAATATGTTCCTACTTGCAAAAATCCTTTAATGTCGAGTCCTGCAGTCTTCAAGTGATTCCACCTCCTTAAAGATTTCTATATGGGTCATTTTTGACCCATGTGTGTAAAATTGATGTAGACATACAAAAACGTCTCGGTTACGTATGTAACCCTCGTTCCCTGAAGGAGGGAACGGAGACGTACGTCAGTAGTGACCGACGAATTGAGATATCGCTAGAGAGATTTGCATAATGCGCACCGCCTCCGACAGGTGTATATAAATAGGAAGCAGATGCGATCGCACTCTGTTTTTCGCTGAGGAGACAACTGGTGTCCGCACTGCAGCGAGGGTACAGAAACTGTGGCGACGGGACGTACGTCTCCGTTCCCTCCTTCAGGGAACGAGGGTTACATACGTAACCGAGACGTTCCCTTTCAGTCGGTCACGTTCGACGTACGTCAGTAGTGACCGACGAATTGGGATCCCAAATAAAGCGCCACAGTTACGAAACCCCTTCCAGTGCCCAGCGCAAGCTCCAGCCACCCGTCGCACCAATGGGACGGTGAAGGGGGCGAGCTTTACGCCGAGAGAGTCTACTGCTGTTCCAACATACCCACTAAGTAAACTAGACTACACTGGGGAAGCGAACCCATGGGGGACGCTGCGGAGGCCACTATCTACCCTGTGGGGGAGGAGTTTACGTGGAGACACATATGGACTGGCCGGTTGGGCAGTACGCATATGGAGTCCCTGGGATGGCTCCACCTGGGATGGGGAGACTCATCTGACAGGTGACAGCAGAGCTGGCTCTGCTAAGGGAAGACACGGGCTCACCGTAGGGAGTGGACCGTGGACAATACACATATGGGACCGCTCACGCAGAGGGATCGCAACATATGTAACCCGGCCGACAGACAACGTAGTGACGGATGTTGGCCTGGCTGCAGACACTCCGCAATGTCCGAGCCGAAGGGGGAGGGGGAGGAACTCGACAGGGTTCACCAGACAGGGAACGCGACTGGAGTAGGGATGCACGTATCCAGCCCATGGGGCGGGAATGGCATTGCAAGCCGACACTAGAGCTGGTTCAACGCGTCTACTGGCTAGTGGAAGCGAGTACACGGGAAGATACCGGCTCTACACGCAGGCTATAGAATCTAGCGAACGTGTTAGGTGTCGCCCAGCCCGCAGCTCTACAGATATCTGTCAGCGAGGTGCCATGAGCCAGTGCCCAGGAAGAGACCACTCCTCTGGTGGAGTGGGCTCTCAACCCGAGCGGGCAAGGCACGCCCTGGGAATCATACGCCAGGGCGATGGCATCCACTATCCAGTGGGCCATCCTCTGCTTGGAGACAGCCTTCCCCTTCTGCTGGCCTCCGTAACAGACAAAGAGCTGATCTGAGGTTCTGAAACTTTGCGTTCTGTCTACGTACACACGCAGAGCGCGGACGGGACAGAGCAAAGCTAGGGCTGGGTCTGCCTCCTCCGAGGGCAGCGCTTGCAGGTTCACTACCTGATCTCTGAAGGGAGTGGTAGGAACCTTGGGCACGTATCCGGGCCGGGGTCTCAGGATTACGTGAGAATCACCGGGCCCGAATTCCAGGCACGATTCGTCGACCAAAAATGCGTGCAAGTCCCCTACCCTCTTGAGCGAAGCCAATGCGACCAGGAGGACAGTCTTAAGTGACAGTACTTTTAACTCGACTGATTGCAAAGGTTCGAAGGGATGACCCCGGAGAGATTTTAGTACCAGGGAGAGATCCCAAGAGGGTATAGAGGAAGGGCGAGGCGGATTTAGTCTCCTCGCCCCCCTCAGGAACCTGACAATCAGATCGTGCTTCCCCAAGGACTTACCATCAACTGCATGGTGATGTGCGGCGATCGCGGCAACATACACCTTAAGGGTGGAGGGAGACAGCCTTCGCTCCAGGCCTTCTTGCAGGAAGGAAAGCACAGATCCGACCGAGCATGATCGGGGGTCCTCTCGGCGAGAGGAGCACCACTCAAAGAATAGGTTCCACTTCAGCGCATAGAGGCTCCTCGTTGAGGGAGCTCTGGCGGAAGTGATGGTGTCTACGACCGCTTGCGGGAGATCACTCAGAACCTCCGCATCCCGTCCAGGGACCACACGTGGAGGTTCCACAGGTCGGGACGCGGGTGCCACAGGGTGCCCCGTCTCTGAGTCAGAAGGTCCTTCCTCAGAGGAATGGGCCAGGGAGGGGCTGACGCAAGGAGCATGAGGTCCGAAAACCAGGTCCGAGTGGGCCAGTATGGAGCCACTAACAAGACCTGCTCCTTGTCCTCCCTGACTTTGCACAGAAGTTGTGCAAGAAGGCTGACTGGGGGAAACGCGTATTTGCGTAGGCCCTGGGGCCAGCTGTGTGCCAGGGCATCCGAGCCGAGCGTGCCGCCGGACAGGGAATAGAACCACTGGCAGTGGGCAGTCTCCGGGGAGGTGAACAGATCTATCTGAGCCTCGCCGAAGTGCTGCCAGATCAGCTGGACCGCCTGGGGATGGAGTTGCCACTCGCCCGCAAGTGGGCACTGCCGTGAGAGCTCGTCGGCTGCACGGTTGAGCACACCTGGGACATGAATGGCACGAAGCGAACTCAGATGCTTCTGACTCCACAACAAGAGATGGCGGGCGAGTTGCGACATGCGACGGGAGCGTAGACCACCCTGATGGTTGATGTACGCAATCGCCGCAGTGCTGTCCGAGCAGACCAGTACGTGCTTACCTGACAGCAGCTCCTCGAAGCGGCCCAGAGCAAGACGTACTGCAAACAACTCCAGGCAATTGATATGCCAATGCAGTCGAGGCCCCGTCCAAAGACCCGACACTGCATGCCCGTTGTACGTGGCCCCCCATCCGGTGGTCGAAGCATCTGTGTAAACCACAGCATGCCTGGACACCTGTTCGAGGGGCACTCCCGTCCGCAGGAACGAAGGGTCCGACCACTGGACGAGGGTGCGACGGCAGCTCGGTGTCACGGGGACACGGAGGGTACCGTGCTGCCACGCCCATCTCGGGACTCGGCCGCGGAGCCAGTGTTGAAGCGGCCTCATATGGAGCAATCCGAGCGGCGTGACCGCGGCTGCAGATGCCATATGCCCCAGGAGCCTCTGAAAATCTTTCAGTGGGGGCGCTGTCCTGCGCTTGAGCGTACTCGGCCAGTTCAACACCGACTGGACGCACTCCTCGGTGAGGCGCGCAGTCCGGGCGACTGAGTCTAGCTCTAGACCCGAGATAAGAGATCCTCTGCCCGGGGGCGAGTTTGCTCTTGTCCCAGTTGACCTGAAGACCCTACCGGCTGAGGTGAGCTAAAACCATGTCCCTGTGCTCGCACAACTGCTCTCGCGAGCTGGCCATGATGAGCCAGTCGTCGAGGTAGTTGAGAATGCGAATGCCCTGTTCCTTGAGAGGATCAATGGCCGCCTCCGCAACCTTCGTAAAGACGCGGGGTGACAGGGCCAGCCCGAAGGGTAGGACTTTGTACTGATATGCCCGACCCTCGAACGCAAACCGTAGAAAGGGTCTGTGGCGAGGCAGAATCGAGACATGAAAGTACGCGTCCTTCAGGTCGATCGCTGCAAACCAATCCTGGGGACGAACGCATTCGAAAATGCGCCTCTGCGTGAGCATCTTGAATGGCAGCTTGTGAAGGTACCGATTCAAGATGCGCAGATCCAGGATTGGCCGTAGCCCACCACCCTTCTTGGGTACAATGAAGTAGGGGCTGTAAAACCCTGCCTTCATATCGGCTAGAGGGACCGGCTCGATTGCATCCTTCGCCAGGAGGACAGCAATCTCCGCCCGGAGAACAGGTGCATTGTCCAGAGACACCTGAGTGTAGTGGACACCCCTGAACACCGGGGGACGCCGGGCGAACTGAATCGCATAGCCGAGTCTGATAGTACGAATGAGCCAGCGGGACGGGCTGGAGAGCGCTATCAAGGCTTCCAGACACCGAGCCAGCGGGACCAAAGGCACAACAGACGTACCGGGGGTGGGGCAGCGAAGCAGAGCACGGGGACCCGACTCGGACGGCATGGTTGCGGCCCGGAGTGTGGTCAGGCTCTGTGAGGTACCAGTGTGAATGGGAGACGGCACACGGGGTGCGGCCTGCACCACCACACTAGTACCTGCTGGCGAGGTGAGGGGGGGCTGGGAGTGGCAAGGCGGGGTCCTGCACTCCAACAGCCGCACCCTCTTGTGACCTGGAGGTTTGGGAAACTGCTCTTTTTGTGTGAAAGTGGGTACCGCTGGACTCCGGGGAGCCAGCGGCGGGACAGACAAAAACACGAATTCCCCCTGGCCCTCCTCCGGGGGTGGGAGAGACGCTGGAACCCTCTCCCGAAGAGCCGAATCCTTCCCCTCCAGGTCGCCCGTCTCAGGATCATGACTTTCTCGACCGCTTGCCACCTGGCTTGGCCTGAGCGGGCTGGGCACCGCTTCCGCGACCGGCTCCCTGCTGTTTGGCGGGTGTTGGCTGCTGCTTTGCCGACTTAGCAGGGGCGGAGGACGACGTGGGCGGGCGCCCTCGGCGACGAGCAGGCTGAGACTGAGCCGCCGGCGGGGTGGAGGCAGCAGCGGACCGCCGGGGCAAGACATGCTTGATGGCCTCAGCCTGCTTCTGTGCGGCGGAGAACTGTTGGGCGAAGCTCTCCACCGCATCGCCGAAGAGGCCGACCTGAGACACGGGGGAGTCCAGGAACCGATGCTTATCGGCTTCCCTCATGTCCGCCAAGGTCAGCCAAAGGTGGCGTTGCTGGACTACCAAAGTAGACATAGCCTGACCTGCCTTAGGGAAGTACGCTTACTCGGGGGTGTCCGAACGGCCTGTTTCGCACGCCGCGTACGGCCGTTCGTGGACACTCGGCGTCGCCCCCTAGCGGTCGCGTTCCGTACAGGAACATCCTATCTGTCCACTTTCTGCCTGTTACGCACGCCGCGTACGGCCGTTCGTGGACACTCGACGTCGCCCCCTAGCGGTTTCGCCCGTACAGGAACGTCCTTTCCGTCCCCTTTCTGCCTGTGCCAGGGGTAAGGGGGAAAACGTACACCCGGCCGCTCAGTTAAGAAGGAAATGGGCGTCCATTTGTTGCAGCGCTCCCTCTGACTGACTAAAGGTACAGTGGCAATTTAAATGAATGGGCTTTTTTCCACCAACGACCTAAGTTCCCTTCCGCTCCTTAGGGAAGTACCCTTACTCGGGGGTGACGGAACGGCCTAACTAGCGCTTCGTGTACGGCCGTTCGTGGACACTCGACGTTGCCCCCTAGCGGTTTCGCCCGTACAGGAACGTCCTTTCCGTCCCCTTTCTGCCTGTGCTAGGGGTAAGGGGGAAAACGTACACTCGGCCGCTCATTTAAGAAGGAAATGGGCGTCCATTTGTTGCAGCGCTCCCTCCGACTGACTAAAGGTACAGTGGCAATTTAAATGAATGGGCTTTTTTCCACCAACGACCTAAGTTCCCTTCGCTCCCTTAGGGAAGTACCCTTACTCGAGGGTGACGGAACGGCCTAACTAGCGCTTCGTGTACGGCCGTCCGTGGACACTCGGCGTCGCCCCCTAGCGGCCCCGACCCCCGTACGGGAACGTCCTATCCGTACCCTTTCGGCCTATTTCCGCAGCCTCCCCCCTGTGACTTATCCTGCTCGGCCCCTGTACAAAGTCCGTGGACAGACCTCTCGAAAGACTCCCCGGGCGTGGGCGACGCGTAAAGGGTCGGCGGAGACGTCGCGTCCACGGACTGAGTACGGGGGGCCTGTCGGATAAGTTACAGGAGGGAGGGTGACCAGCGGTTGTCCGCCTAGATCTTTTCCGTCCCCTTTCGGCCTGTTTCCGCGGCCTCCCCCCTGTGACTTATCTTACTCGGCCCCTGTACAAAGTCCGTGGACAGACCTCTCGAAAGGCTCCTCGGGCGTGGGCGACGCGTGGAGGGGCGCGCCCCGCGCCGCCTGGGGTCGGCGGAGGCGTCGCATCCACGGAGCGAGTACGGGGGGCCTGTCGGATAAGTTACAGGAGGGAGGGTGACCAGCGGTTGTCCGCCTAGATCTTTTCCGTCCCCTTTCGGCCTGTTTCCGCGGCCTCCCCCCTGTGACTTATCCTACTGGGCCCCTGTACACGGTCCGTGGACAGACTCTTTCGAAAGGGGGGCGTCTGAAAACGGCGTGTACACGAAGTGCTTTTCCGCCCCCTTTCGGCCTATCCCGCAGGCATTTTCGAACGGCCGTAACTCCGAGGCGCCGAGGCCTAGACCCACCAAATTCGGGTCAGAGTAGGGTCTCGAGGGGCCCCTTCCGACGCCCCCGGGCCCGAGGCTCCAGCGCCCCCTGGGACGGAGCTAGAGGCCTCCGTAGATAATGGGGCGTTTCGGAACCGAGCGTCCCCGGGGCTCGGGACGGCGGCTGGGGAGAGCCCCCCCAGGGACCCCTCACCCCCCCCCCGAAGGACGGGCCGCTGGGGCCTTCCGTTCCCGAGATACGAGGCCTTTTTTCTCAAAGACCCTTGCACTCAAGCGGCCGTATCTCGGGAACCGAGGCGAGCCGGGCCTCGAGGCTCGGGCCCCAGGGAGCTCCCGGGGGGACCCTGCTTCAGGCGCGGTCCCGGGCCTCGGGGACCTTCCGCTTCCGAGATACGGCCACTTCCTGTCCAACTTTGACCGGCTCTATCTCGGGAACCGAGCCGAATTGGAGCTCCATACTCCGGGCGCCGAGGGGTCCCTAGAACGCCCCCCCACTCCGGCCGTACGGAGCCCCGACTCGGCTCGGTTCCCGAGATACGGCCACTTCCTGTCCAACTTTGACCGGCTCTATCTCGGGAACCGAGCCGAGTTGGAGCTCCGCCGCTGGGAGTGTGAAAAATCGTTTAGGGGGCGCCGCGCAGCGTCCTGGAACGGCCGTCCACCGAGTGCAAAATAGGCCGTTCCTGGAGGCAAAGGTAAGGGACTACCCTAAATAGGGGTTAGGGACGGTAGTTAGTTGGTGTAAATTTTGCCATAGGTTTAAGTGGCCTCTGTACTGGTAGGATGTGTGAGTACAGGGTGGCTGTTGTTGTACACCCACCTGCGGCTTATTCTGATGTCCATTGTCAGTTTTTCCCTTACTCCGAGGGTAAGGGAATTTTTCGTTGGTAGTCAGTGCGTGTCCACCAGCGGGGGCGGTGTTGGGTTGGGTTGTCCAGGGACAGCCTATCTGTACCCTTCCGACCTAAATTGTGGGAAACGGCCCCAGGGGGCGTGGGAGGGCCGGGGGTGGTTCAGGGGAGCCCCCGGTCGGTCGTTTTCGGGTCGGGCGCCCCGCATCCCCGAGCGGCCTACGCGCCCTTGCCGGATAGGCCGCGTGTGTACCCCAGGGATCGATTCTGCACACTTACTCGGAAATGGACCGGTCCATTTCGGAGTAAGTTTGCTTACCGGGTAGCACACTTACTCGGAAATGGACCAGCGCCACCCCTATATTTGATAGTGTTTCAAGTCATAAAACCCATACGTTTTTCCCCGCTGTTGTTGTGAAAAGAGCAGCATCCACAAGCAGCCTAGATATTCTGAGTAGAATAGGTCCAATGTGGTACTCTTGAAGGTAAGGGAACTCAGTAATACACCTGTGTACAGCAAAATATGCATAATTTCACTTTTTTCAAGTCATAAAACCCATAACTTTTCCCCCACTGTTGTTGTGAAACCAGGAGCATCCACAAGCAGCCTAGGGTTTCTGAGTAGAATAGGTGCAATGTATTATCCTTGCAGGTAATGGAAGTCAAACTGCTAACCGATGAATACATATTTGATAGTCTTTCAAGTCATAAAACCTGGAAGTTGGTACTTTGACCGGCTGTATCTCGGGAACCGAGCCGAGTTGGGGCTCCAGACTCCGGGCGCCGGGGGGTCCCTAGGACACCCCCCCACGCCCGCCGTATGGAGCCCGAACTCGGTTCGGTTCCGGAGATACAGCCGCTTCCTGTCAAAACTTTGACCGGCTCTATCTCGGGAACCGAGCCGAGTTAGAGCTCCATACTCCGGGCACCGAGGGGTCCCTAGGGCACCCCCACACACCCACCGTACGGAGCCCCAACTCGGCTCGGTTCCGGAGATATTTACCCTGGAAGTTGGTACTTTGACCGGCTCTATCTCGGGAACCAAGCCGAGTTGGAGCTCCATACTCCGGCCACCGAGGGGTCTCTAGGACACCCCCACGCACCCGCCGTATGGAGCCCCAACTCGGCTTGGTTCCGGAGATATTCACCCTGGAAGTTGGTACTTTGACCGGATGTAACTCGGGAACCGAGCCGAATTGGAGCTCCAGACTCCGGGCACCGAGGGGGCCCTGGGACACCCCCACGCACCCGCCGTATGGAGCCCCAACTCGGCTCGGTTCCGGAGATATTCACCCTGGAAATTGGTACTTTGACCGGATGTAACTCGGGAACCGAGCCGAATTGGAGCTCCAGACTCCGGGCACCGAGGGGTCCCTAGGACACCCCCACGCACCCGCCGTATGGAGCCCCAACTCGGCTCGGTTCCGGAGATACAGCCACTTCCTGCCAAAAATTTGACCGGCTCTATCTCGGGAACCAAGCCGAGTTGGAGCTCCATACTCCGGGCACCGAGGGGTCCCTAGGGCACCCCCACACACCCGCCGTATGGAGCCCCAACTCGGCTCGGTTCCGGAGATATTCACCCTGGAAGTTGGTACTTTGACAGGCTCTATCTCGGGAACCAAGCCGAGTTGGAGCTCCATACTCCAGCCACCGAGGGGTCTCTAGGACACCCCCACACACCCGCCGTATGGAGCCCCAACTCGGCTCCGTTCCCGAGATACGGCCACTTCCTGTCAAACTTTGACCGGCTCTATCTCGGGAACCAAGCCGAGTTGGAGCTCCATACTCCGGCCACCGAGGGGTCTCTAGGACACCCCCCCACACCCGCAGTATGGAGCCCCAACTCGGCTCGGTTCAGGAGATATTCACCCTGGAACTTGGTAAAACTTGTTACTTTGACCGCCTATAACTCGGGAACCAAACAGAGTTCAGGCTCCATACTCCGGCCACTGAGCGGTCTCTAGGACACCCCCACACGCCCACAGTATGGAGCCCCAACTCGGCTCCCTTCCAAAACACAGCCGAATTCCAGCTCCATACTCCGGCCACTGAGGGGTCTCTAGGACACCCCCCCACACCCGCAGTATGGAGCCCCAACTCGGCTCGGTTCAGGAGATATTCACCCTGGAACTTGGCTGAAATTGGTACTTTGACCGCCTATAACTCGGGAACCAAACAGAGTTCAGGCTCCATACTCCGGCCACTGAGGGGTCTCTAGGACACCCCCCCACACCCACAGTATGGAGCCCTAGGCCTCCCGCGTACGAGCCCGTGGCGCGAGGGCGCCCCCTGGTGGCGTCCTCGCCACGCCTAGGAGGCCCCGCCGCCCTTACCCTCGGGGTAAGGTCGGAACCTCCCGCCCGCGTGCTAGAGGATGGGGGAGCGGGCGTCCACCGCCAGCGTCGCTCCCACCGACTTGCTAGTCGTCCCCCGGCCGTCAGAGCCTATGGCCGACGCGGTACACGAGCGGCCGGTTCCCTTGTTCCCCTAAGGGCAGTGTGCTCCGTGGGAGCGTACGCGAACGGCCCGTTTTGCAGGCCGGGGGAGGCCGTTCGTGGGAGCTGCGCGCAGAAGGGCGACCCCCGCGTCCCTCGGCCGGTCTCGGGGGGCCGCCCGACGGAGCGCAGAAGGGCGACCCCCGCGTCCCTCGGCCCGAGGGGGGCCCCGCAGCGGGGGTCCGAAAATCGCAGCTCCTGGACGCGGTTCCGGATCTGGCCACGGGGTGGCGCGCTTCTCCACGGACGTCCTAAACGTACCCTTTCGGCCTAAGTCTCCCACCAAAGTCCTAAACGTACCCTGTCTGCCTAAGTTTCTCCTACCAAAGTCCTAAACCTCCCATTTTCGGCCTAAGTCTCCCACCAAAGTCCTAAACCTCCCATTTTCGGCCTAAGTTTCTCCCACCAAAGTCCTAAACCTCCCGTTTTCGGCCTAAGTCTCCCACCAAAGTCCTAAACCTCCCATTTTCGGCCTAAGTTTCTCCCACCAAAGTCCTAAGCCTCCCATTTTCGGCCTAAGTTTCTCCCACCAAAGTCCTAAACCTCCCATTTTCGGCCTAAGTTTCTCCCAGCAAAGTCCTAAACCTCCCATTTTCGGCCTAAGTTTCTCCCACCAAATCCTAAACCTCCCATTTTCGGCCTAAGTTTCTCCCAGCAAAGTCCTAAACCTCCCATTTTCGGCCTAAGTTTCTCCCACCAAAGTCCTAAACCTCCCATTTTCGGCCTAAGTTTCTCCCACCAAAGTCTTAAACCTCCCATTTTCGGCCTAAGTCTCCCACCAAAGTCTTAAACGTACCTTTTTGGCCTAAGTTTCTCCCACCAAAGTCCTAAACGTCCCCCTGTATGCCTAAGTCTCCCACCAAAGTCCTAAACCTCCCGTTTTCGGCCTAAGCGTCCACCAAAGTCCTAAACCTCCCATTTTCGGCCTGTTATGCACGCCGCGTACGGCCGTTCGTGGACACTCGACGTCGCCCCCTAGCGGTTTCGCCCGTACTGGAACGTCCTTTCCGTCCCCTTTCTGCCTGTGCCAGGGGTAAGGGGGAAAACGTACACTCGGCCGCTCATTTAAGAAGGAAATGGGCGTCCATTTGTTGCAGCGCTCCCTCCGACTGACTAAAGGTACAGTGGCAATTTAAATGAATGGGGTTTTTTCCACCAACGACCTAAGTTCCCTTCCCAACAGAACGTGCTGTCACCTTAGTCGCCCGGAGGGCGAGGTCGGTGGCAGCGCGCAGCTCCCCAAGCAACTGCTGGTCAAGACCCTCCTGGGGCATTTCCATCAATGCTTTTGCTTGATACCGACTGAAAGGGAACTGTGTTTGTTTATAAAGTAAAAAAGAAAAAATGAACATAATGATTTTTAACAATCAAAAACAAGATATTTAAAGAATACATGGAATAAATGAATGATAAAATACATTTCTTTTATAGATTTAGCAAAGAAACACTCAACCATGATTGAAATTACATTGGAAATGAATACGGGTCATTTTTGACCCATGTTGCGCATTAGAAGGGTAGTGATACAAAAATGATTTTTATCCAAATGTTTTATCAGGGGTGAATCTATCTCATTTGCTACTCATATGAAGGCTTCCAGGAATTACAGAATTGAACAGTTAGAAAACGAGATTCAACTAGTGGAATCAGAGCAGAAGCGGCAATTCTCCAACCAGAAACATGCATCTCTTTTAGCCTTAAAATTTGAATTAAATAACCTGTTAAAATCTAAAGCAGAGTTCTCTATCCATCGTACTAGAGTGACCTACTACAGCCAAAGTGAAAACTCAAGCAGACTCCTAGCTGCTAAATTAAAGCAAAATGAGTCATTTTCCAATATCAATGCAATACAAACTCCATCAGGATCGGTTACATATGATGCAGAGGAAATTAATGATACCTTCAGACTTTTTTATTCTAATCTCTATAAAGCCGAATCTATTTTTGACCCAGTTGTCCTTAAATCCTATCTTTCAAAGCTTTATCTTCCTTCGCTGTCCAAAGAAGAAGCAGAATTTCTTGATACACCTCCCACTCTTACAGAATTAAAAGATGCACTTTCCTCAATGAAAAGAGGCAAATCTCCAGGTCTAGATGGTTTTCCTCCGGAACTATTCCTGGAATTATGGGATAGTGTAAGACCACTTCTTCTAAATTCTATTAACTATGCCCTTAGAACTGGCTCATTTCATCGTGATCAAAATACATCACTTATTTCTGTGTTGCTTAAGAAAGGCAAGTCTCCTCTAAATTGCGGTAGTTATAGACCTATATCTTTAATTACAACAGAGTTAAAAATGTTTGCAAAACTTTTAGTTAAAAGACTAGAGCTATCTGTGAGCTATCTGGATTCTTAAGAGGGAGACTTGCATCTGACAATGTCAGACGTCTTTTGCACATCATCTATGCATCTGAAATGGATATTCTACCTGCAGCCGTTTTTACTTTAGATGCACAAAAAGCATTTGATCGGGTAGGGTGGGAGTATCTTTGGACAGTTCTGGAAGAATTTGGCTTCAGAAGAACATTCATATCAATGGTTAAAACACTTTACACTAATCCTTTTGCAGTTGTATTAATGGGTAATATTATGTCAAAGCCATTTCCTCTGCACCGTGGTACCCGTCAGGGCTGTCCGCTCTCTCCCCTACTTTTTGTGTTGTCAATTGAGCCATTAGCACAGTCGATTAGATTAGATTCTCTTATATCACCCATAGTTATAAAAGGAATACAGCATAAAATTTCTCTTTATGCGGACGACATACTACTATATTTTACCAATATACATGTCTCCTTACAACAAATAATAAAAGTTTTCACCCAGTTCAGTCAATTCTCTGGCTATAAAATTAACTGGGATAAATCCCTTCTTGTTCCTTTAAATGACTCTGCAAAATGTCTTACATTACCACCCATTCCTCATTTTCAATGGCACGACACAGCATTTACATATTTAGGATTAAAAATTACACATTTTTCTAATATAGCACATATGAATTATGACAAACTTAAACTTGAAATCTTGGCCGATATGCAAAGATGGTCTAATCTTAAAATGTCTCTGCAAGGTAGAATTTCAATAATAAAAATGAATGTTCTTGGTAGGTTGAATTTTCTTTTTTCTATGATTCCTTTACCTCCGCCTATAAACTATTTTAAGGAGTTGCAATCTCAGATCTCCAATTTTATTTGGGATGGGAAAAAAACCCCGTATCCGCCTCAGTACTCTTCAGCGGATTAAATCGTCTGGTGGTTTGGCACTGCCCGACTTCTAACTGTATTATTGGTCCTTTCAGGTGAAATCGCTTACAATTTGGTGTGATAAAGACTCTGTACTTCCCTGGCGCCAGATGGAACAAAAACTTGTTAAACCTCATAGAATTGAAGATCTGTTATTTGCTGGACTTAAACCTAAATTGGCACATACATTATTTGGGCCAATTATAGGCCACTCCCTGCAAATTTGGTCAGCTGTTCAGAGTCATATGGGTTGCAATACTAAACTTTGTGATCGCTCCCCCATTTGGTATAACTATAATCTACTGCAGAACTCTGGCCCATATTTCAATGCAAGCTGGGCTTCCGGGGGAGTTTACATTTTGCAAGATTTGTATGGAGAAAATGGCTTAAAATAATTTCACGACCTTAAAATAAGATACTCTCTCCCTGGTTTCTCCTGTTTTTTGTTCCTACAATTGAGATCAGCAATTAAAGCCCATGGAGTCCCTTGGGATTCTCCCGTCCCTGTTCACCCGTTGAGTCTGTGGATTAATCCAGGAACATCATGCACTGGACTTGTATCTAGAATATATATCAATTAATCTCAAAACGTGATAAAGCTCTGGGAGTGATTGAATCATGGAATCGCGACCTTAAGGAGAGAGGCATGGAACTGGACTGGGGTAATATATGGAACAATGTGTTTATTTCTTCAAAGAATCCTGCGCATCAGTTGATTCATTTTAAGTTTGTTCAGAAATTTTATCTTTCTCCATACAGACGTTTTAAAATGAAGCTTACAGATACCCCAGTCTGTACAAAATGTAATTTGAATACGGTTGGCACTTACCTGCACATATTCTGGGATTGCCCAGATGTCTCTAATCTTTGGTCCCAAGTGGCAGTATTTCTTGAAGATATTTTGGAGTTTCCAATTCCTAAACTGCTTACCCTATTTTTATTCAATGATGATTCTTAACTTAGAACTACTACTAATTTGGCTTCTAAGAAAATTATATTTGCAGGTTTAACTGCCGCTAAAAAAACTATAATGCATTCTTGGTTTTCTCCTGGACCCCTCTCAATAAAAGAATGGTTTAACTATTTCAGAGATATTGTTCTTATAGAGAGATCATTGGCTGTCATTCATAAAGCACGTAGCTTCACTTTAGATGTTTGGGATAAAGTTGTTGTTGCACTCTTGAAACCACCTGTTTTTTCTCAAGTTTAGAACATAATCAAAATGGGTCTTAACAACATCACTGCAATTGTATTGTATTTTATTTATATATTTATGTAATTGTGTAATCTTTTTATTTATTAATTTTTTTTAATGTATTTACGTTTTTTTTTGCAATGTATTTATTTTTATTTACTTATTTTTTATTATTTTTTTCCCAAGGCTTTGGCAATTGTATATAGTTTGAAAAGTTATGTTATTTTATATACATGAATATACATGTATACCATTTGACATAGAACAAACTAAATTATACATTTTAAACCAAATAAAAAGTTGATCACAAAAAAAAAAAAAGATTTTTATTCAAAAAGTAAGAAATAAAATTTAAATGAGGATTTGTGATGATTAAAAACAAGTTAATTGAGGAATACCTGGAATACTGAATGATGAAATTAATTTCTTGCAAAGATATAGAAAATAAAAACTCATTTTTGACCCATGTTGTGCATCAAAGGGTTAAAGCTGCAGTAGGTAACTTTTTTTGGTTAAAAATTATCCAAAATAAATTTTTGAGCAAGTACATAACCAGCCAGTGTTCAAAACTATCTCATTATCTTAGCTCGATTCACAACGGTAAGCTAGTAATAATGTTTTATAATAAGAGCGACATGGTGGATTTCCACGGGAAATGACTGCCCACTAGCAAGACCTGTTCCTTGTCCTCGCTCATTTTGCACAGGAGCTGTGCGAGAAGGCTCACAGGAGGAAACGCATATTTGCCTAGGCCCGGGGGCCAGCTGTGTGCCAAAGCATCCGTGAATGCTCAGGGAATAAAACAACTGGCAATGGGCAGTGTCCGGGGAGGCAAACAGATCTACCTGAACATGATGACGGGCGAGTTGTGACATGCAACGGGAGCGAGCAGGACCAAAGGCACCACAGATGTACTGGTCGTGGGGCAGCAGAGTGCTGGGACCCGACTCAGATTACATAGCGGCCCGAAGTGGGGTCAGACTCTGCAAGATGGCAGTGTGTATGGGAGACGGCACATGGGAGGCGGCCTCGACCAACACACTGGGACCTGCTGGCGAAGTGAGAAGGGGCTGAGAGTGGCAAGACGGGGCCTCACGCACTGCCAGCTGCGCCCTCTAGGGACCTGGAGGATTGGGAAACAGTTCTAATTCGTGGGTACCACTGGACTCCAGAGAGCCAGCGGCGGAACAGAACGGAACCAAAATTCTCCACCCGGCCCTCCTCCGGGGCAACCCACGCTGTCAGCCGGCAGCTAGATGGCACACGGTGCGCTGAGCGTTTAAGCCCTAATGAGAAAGGAAAGACGAACAACGCGCCGACGTGGGCATGCTCTCATGAGAGAACATGAACCACCCACAAACACAGTCTCAGCACGCTAAGCAGACATGAGAGAAAGTGATTGTGGCCGTCAGTGAGGATAGGAAACGACCGCCTCCAGAAACGCACAGACAGAATGACATCTTGAAAAAGATGCAGTGTTAGTCTGTGAAGCACTTTTAGAAGAGGGAAAGAGACAGCTCTTGTTCTTTGTGCTGAAGCACACAGGGAACAGCCGCGATGTGACTGCAGGTACACCACTCCCTGAGTCACACGCACAGAGGAACCGGCCCAAATCGCAAACCAAATGGGGCAAATAATGCTGTGAAAACAGCAGTTTAGAGCTGTACAAATAGCTTGAGAAGCTCACTTTGGGAAAGCTCGCGGCCTTGCTGTAAGGTGCGGATAATTAACCTCATTAGCTCAGATGGAGAGCATTCAGTTAATCAATGCAACCATGCAGTGGCGTAGCAAGTCAGCCCCTGGCCCATATGCAAATTTTTTTTACGAAAATGTAAAAATTAAAAAAAATTCTTTTTTTTTTTTTTTTAATTTTTAAANATGCGATGAGTCCGAAGATTATTCCAGTTATGAATTAATTATTCTGTCACAGACTATTTTAATGCACATGTTTTAATCCCTTATAAATTTACTATAAGTTTCTTCTCTAAATTTGTTTCCATTACATTTTATGTGCATTTTAATTTGTTGAATATAAAGTAGGCCTATCCACCCCAGCAAGAGTACGAGTTACATTTATTCAAATTTTGTGCAGTATCTTAAAATGTGCAGACATAGTCATTTTTTCAGAAAACCAATATGACTCATTTAAAATTCTGTATTACTGACATTACTGCATGCATAAGTTTCAGAAACCCACTTTAAAAATGACAGAATAGCAAATACCGGTCAAATACAATAGATCATCGCTAAGACATGGCATGGACCATTTTATGGTTCATTTATTCAGGTTCTTAATGATTTTCAGTACATTTAACATAGATAGGATATAGCAAGTTATTGACAATATTATTTCTATTATACTTCATTTTTCTGAACATATGTACACAGGTTCTGTCTCGCGCACAGACGCGCGTGCGAGACTTTGAAAGTATTTAGCCGCAGAAAGACGCGTTCGGCGTGTGCACTGCGCACTATCTAGTGGACTTTTGTTTTCAAGCACTCAATTCACTCTCGCATGGGCTGTTTTCAGTACACACACTGTCCGTGCCATCACAAAAAATGGGCTGCATGCGGACGGTGCGCGAACGCCCGATGTATACTTTGGGGTTAAGCCCGTAATAGTGGGCCCCCGATCCTCCCGGGCCCATATGCACGTGCATACCTTGCATGCCCAGACGCTACGCCACTGCAACCATGACAAGAGGCAGAGCCGGCCCGTTATATAGGCAGTATAGGCAAATGCTAAGGGCGCAATATCGCTAGGGGGCGCCAAAGAGGCCGGATGCGTGGACAGGGGCGGATCTACCGGGGTGGCACGGGGTGGCATCTGCCACCCTAAGAAAAAGCTTTGCCACCCCAAAATTATCACAGAATAAAATATAGAACTCTCTGCATGTCCCTGTCTGTTATTATTGCATACCGTTTAATGTACAACAACACTAATGTACAAATATTATCTTACACCATTTATAAGTAGCCTGTAAATATAGCATCTAACTACTATGTGCACTTATTGCAAAGAGAATACTTTTTTATAGGGCAAATAGAATATTTAGCTTTTTTCACTTAGTGTAAGTAGTATATAAGAAATGGTGCTGTTTTCACTTAGTGCAAATAGATTCTATTGCTATTTCACTTAGTGCAAAATTAAACGTACCCTGGAATATCCAATCTGTGCGCTTAGATTTGTAAACCATGCCCACATTTCGCAGTCTGTTCCCACGGATTTAAACTGTACTCGTCCAAGAAGAGAACAGGCTTCCGGGTTATCGCAAATAAAATAATGATATTTTTATATAGGGCAAATAGAATTAATCTTAGGCCAATTACTTTTTGTGTAGGCCTATGTGGAATGCATCAAATTGTCTTAACTGCATGCTTAAAATAATTCTCTGAAGTACTTTTTTTTCTAACTCAGAAGACACCGATTTTAGGGTAAGGTCAAGAAGGGATACAGCTACGGACACTGGGAATGCGCTAAATCAATATTTGGTCATTTCATTACTGTATGAGCTCGAACAGCCCATTACCAACACATGTATATCAAACTTATAAAAACTTTGTAAACATGGAGAACAATAAATTACCACTCATGCTGAGTTTTATGAATTTATGATGCTGGTGGTGAGTGTAAAATCAAATTCAAAACAGCCATTTCACCTGGAAGATTAAGGCTGTGATATTAATGTTGGCCACTAGAGGGGGCCATACGATAAGGAATCTTTTAACCTGAATCTTTTTTCTATCATTTTTTTGTTTGTTTTTTCACTTTTACATGCCCCAATAAAATATTATTTGTAAGGTTTAAAACATGATTGCTGTAGGCCTACATTTAAAATGAAGAGACCATTTTATTAATTTCTTTTAACATAACATACACGATTCCGTTCTATTCTGTATTGTTTTGCAGGCAAAAGCTCTGTAAACTACAATCACCAAAACAACACTTCACGATAACAATGTAATGGAACAGTAGAGGCACTTTACCAAAACAGAAAAAAAAGTTTACGAATAAAGCATTCATTAGTTATTTTATGATACTACCGTTGTTAGGTTTTAAGTAAACATTATAAATATAAAGTAAAACAACAATAACAACGACAACAACAATAATAATAACAGGCTGACAACCTGATGGGCAAGATTACATTCTTATTAAATCATTGTCTCTTCCAGGGCCGGCCCGAGGCATAAGCGAACTAAACGGCTGCTTGGGGCCCCCTGGCCAATAGGGGGCCCCCCAATAGTGTTTTTTTTTTTTTTACAATTAAATAACTTAAACAAGTGATATAAATGAATGAATGAATGAATACAAATGAATAAATAAATAATTAGAGACAAGAAAATTCTGATTTGCCGACAACTGCTGCTGTGTCTGCTAGCGTTTGAGTCATGAGCAATTGCGCATAGACACCTCGCGTGCATTGACCATTCGCGCCGGCGCGCAAGTGCACGTCACTGTAATAAATGTTATAAATGATAAGCCATGTCACAAAAAGGATGTATCCCTCTGGTGCCGAAAAAAGAAAGAAGGAAAAGACAGAGGAGGATAAAAAAGAGCAAGATAAAGGTATGTTTGCATAATTATTTACAGAATGTTTTGTAGTGCTCATGTCACTTGAGGTAGCAGCTAGTCATGACTCATGATCTTATATAAGCCATCACCAGAGCTAACGTTAAATCGCATTATTAATATACATTTATCTAGGTGTATTTCACGTATTGATTATAGATATCAGTTTAAGTTGAAAGGGATGCCATATTTCTTTATTTTTTCATTATTTATTTATTAATATGGTGGCGAGTGATGTAGCAGTGCTATCCTCGGTAACACTTTAGAATAATGGTCCGTCATTAATAAGTAACTATGCAGGAAGTAATGCAGGACTAATGAGTAGATCTACATTAACACTTGAGCTACTACTATTAACTAATATAGAAACAAGCTTAACTAATCAGTAAGTAATATCAAATTTAGGACAAAGATAGTTCCTTATTAGCTAATCAATAATTAGAGAATGACATTGGCATCAATAATAACTAATAGGTAACTATGAGAAATTATAAAGAATTACTAATTAATTACTAATCACAACATTAAAGTGTTTGAGATGTGAGCAATTGTCTTTTTTACTCTCAGTGTGGTAATAAAATGCATCATTAATTACTCAAGTGTTACCTAGTCACTATGCAGGAACTACTAGTGATCAGGACCATTATTTTAAAGTGAAAAACATGTTTTTCACTTTAAAATAATGGTTCGTGATCAGTAGTAGTTCCTGCATAGTGACTAGCTAACACTTGAGTAATTAATGATGCATTTTATGATTATATTCAAAGTAAAAATTATGACTGATTACATCTCAGACACATGCTAATGTTCTTTACAATTTGTCCATTAGTTAATAGTTATTAATGATGGTAATATCATTAGGTAATTACTGATTAGTTAATAAGGAACTATCTTCTAAATTTGATATTACTTACTGATTAGTTAAACTTGATTCTATAGTAATCCTCACTGTATTAATTTATAATGTAACATTATAGTGTGACATTTGTGTCAATAATCTTCAACCACAGGTGACTTCACGTGGTGGGAGGGGGGCCCCCAAATCAAATGCTGCTTAGGGCCCCCAAGAGGCTCGGGCCGGCACTGCTGTGGGTAATGTTACTTAACCAATCTGACGCAGTTGTTGAACTTTATTGCTATAAAACTGACGAGAAACACAGAGAAACGTCGCCGCTGTCCTCTCCAGCGGCTTGAATGTTTTCCCGGTTGCCATGGCAACTCTGACAGCCACCAGCACTAACATAAACATAACAATAAAAAAAGGTTTTGCGCCTTTCCAAAGTTAACTTTATACATTTTTATAAAAGCCATTTATTCGTTGTCACCTCGGAAAAATAAATTCTTCTCTGAGAAAAATTATCTTTACTCTCTTGTCAACATACTGTGCATGCGGCATACACAACATTTGTGGAGGCGCGCGCTGTATGTCACTTCATTATATATAAAAAGCATCCATATTCTGACTTTTCACAATTTCAGTCTTGTGTCTGAAGTTTAATTACACTTTTTAAATAGAAAATTCTGGTAATAATAACATATAAAGAACTTGTAAATGGGCTTCCGGTTGGGCCTCGAAGGGATGTAGATGTGTCTAACTGAGCTCTCCCACATGAACCTTAAAATTCGTCAACAAGACACTTTTTTCGTTGTTTGAAGCCATACAGACACTGTGTGCATGGATAAATTGTGAGAATTTCTGTTTTTATTCTGTTAATCGAGTTGAGCCGCTTATAAATATGCCGGACCCGAGGAAGGCTGCTAAAGCTAACGACCCAGCAGAAAGCACGAGCTCGGGGCAGTCAGCTATATTGCAAGCAATAAATTCATTAAGAAAGGAACTGCTGGCGAAAATGGATGAGAAAGCAGAGATGCAAAATGAAGAAATGCGCAAGCAAATCAGTGGTTTGAGAGACGAGCTGAAGGGTGCAATCGATCAGGCTAACATCAAAGCTAACGCGCTAGAGGAGCGCACCGCAGGCTTGGAAACTGCAGCTAACACTCACTCGGATGCTATCGCTAATCTGGAGCAAGAGGTGGCTGAACTGACCCAGAGAAGGTGGTTACATTCGTCAGGGGACTTATGAGTGATTAATATGGGAGTTTGTCCGCCTTCATACCATGGTAACGTTATATTTGGTGGGAGTATTGGAGTAAACTAATTGTTCGGGGATCAATATCGCTGCAGTGTAATGCCATGGGACATTGGATCATTTCAGTGACATTGTACAGTGGGTGCACTGATGGCTAGTTGCATATGCGGACTGAGGCGTTTTTTTTTTTTTTTAATTCAGAACAATNGAACTGTCTTCTAATATATGTATGACAAGTATGGATAATTTGACTGTTTTAAAGTAGGTCTATTATTATTATATATTTAGTTATGTAATTATTTGTTTTATTTTTCTTTATATGCAATAATTCATATGTTTGCTTGGTTTCTCATGTTTCACTTAGAATTGTTTTCTAACAAATGCTGAAATCAAAGTACTGATAACTTGATTTTGTTTTCTTATTTTTTTTATCTCTCTCTTTCATGTACACAGGGATATTGAGTAATGGTTCTAAATAGTCTTGTTAATGTTATAGATGTTCAGCTTAATGGTTATTATAAGGTTTGTGTGGGGCCTCAGCTCCACTCGTTAAGTTTTATTTTCTTCTTTCCATGAAACTTCATAGTGGCTTGGGAGGTTGGGGGGGTGCAGTCTCTCATTTGGGGAGGGACCAGCAGGGGTCTGTGTTGTTAATGGGTGATTTAAAAGTTTTCTTTTTACTCTGCAAAGTCTGCTTTTTTTTGGTCTTTGTGCTTTTGTTGGTTTTCCTCTTACCTTCTTTCTCTTTCTCAGAGTTGGAGATGAATTTTCATAATAGCACTGAGTTGGACTTTATCAGCCATGGGTTCGGCAGATGGAATGAATAGACCTGCGACTAAATTTGTGAGCTGGAACATGAGGGGACTCAATCATCCTGTAAAGCGGAGCAAGGTGTTTTCACATTTAAACAAATTGAAAGCAGAGATAATTTTCCTACAGGAAACATACCTTCGCACAACAGACATTCCTAAATTAAAGAGAGGATGCGTATCACAGGTCTACCACTCTGAATTAAATTCTAAATTTCGTGGTACAGCCATCTTGAGTGGCATAAATGTACAATTTATACAAACCAGTGCTATTAGTGATAAATGCGGGCGTTTTGTGATTGTTCAGGGCAGACTTTATAACGTGCCGGTGGTCCTAGTTAGTGTGTATGCTCCAAATTGGGATGACCCAGACTTTTTTAAAGAACTGTTTGGCCGTATACCAGAGCTTGGGTACACATCATCTGATTCTGGGAGGAGACTTTAATACGGTTCTTAAACCTTCTCTAGACCGTTCCAAAGTATTTACAGCCCCTCCTTCCCCCTCTAAATCTGCAACTATTATAAATGCTTTTTGCGGTTCTAGCGGTGTAGTAGATCCATGTAGATTTAAGAATCCTACGTTAAAGGAGTTTTCCTTCTTCTCTGCTGTTCA
>RJVU01042327.1:0-14213 GCA_003731715.1 Anabarilius grahami
CTTGAGTTTGTTTTCAGTGTCCCATATTCACATGTGTGGAAGTCTGTGAAAAAAAGTGACTAACTTTTCATAATTAAACAGTTTTAGTTCAATAAATATCTTAAATAAATATGTCAAAACTTAAAAATAAATAAATACATATCTTAATTAAAAAGTTGGTGTTAAAATATGGCAATAATTGTGTCATTCATCAACATATTTAATAGTTCTCACTACAGAAACAAGGTAATTCGTCTATAATGTTTTAAATATAATAACTGTTTCAGGGACATATAATAAATATATAAAAAGGCATCAAAGTGATCAGAATATTTTATAGCAGTTGTCTACTTTATTTGTATAGCGCTTTTCACAATACGTATCGTTTCAAAGCAGCTTTACAGAGAATGCATGTCAACATTACAATTTAAAGAAGAATGCAGTTAGCAAATAATGTAATAATTTAGGCAATTCATTTACAAACACTGTAAGCAATTTACTTGAATGTAGAAGCAATGACCTCCTGGAAAAATGAATTACATATTAACAATTGTTAGGTTATATAGAAATTTAGTAATGTGTATGGTGATCCAGATGTTGCATCATCTGAAGTCCTCGCAGGAGTTGGCGCCATCTCTTCACAGGTGATGGTAATCTGAGGTCTTCTTAAGAGGCTGGATCCAAACTGAAGCTGATGTCCTCTCTAGTCACCTTGGGACGCCCCGAGAAACAGAAAAGCAAAACGGAGAAAAATTAGCGTAGCTGCTGTTCATAACATTAAGCAAAGATAGTCATGTGCAATTGATCTGATATGAGATGCATTATGTGAATGCTTGGCTAAAGAGATGCGTCTTTAATCTAGATTTAAACTGGGTGAGTGAGTCTGAGCCCTGAACATTATCAGGAAGGCTATTCCAGAGTTTCGGAGCCAAATGTGAAAACGCTCTCCCTCCTTTAGTGGACTTAGATATCCTAGGTACAACCAGAAGTCCAGAGTTTTGTGATCTTAAGGAGCTTGAAGGATTGTAGGGCAATAGAAGATCGGTTAAGTACACAGGAGCTAAACCATTTAGAGCCTTATAGGTCATTAGCAATACTTTATAATCGATACAGAACTTAATAGGTAACCAGTGTAGAGATTATAAAATTGGTGTTAAATGATCATATTTTCTTGACCTGGTAAGAACTCTAGCAGCTGCATTTTGTACTAATTGTAGCTTGTTTATTGAAGAAGCAGGACAACCAGCTAGTAATGCAATATAGTAATCTAGTCGAGACGTCATGAAGGCATGAACTAACTTTTCTGCATCAGAAATGGATAACATATTTCATATCTTAGCAATGTTTCTGAGGTGGAAGAAGGCTGTTTTTGTAACATATGAAATAGGATTTTCAAAGGACAAGTTGCTGTCTAATATAACACTCAGGTCTTTAACTGTTGAGGATAGAGTAACAGTACATCCTTCTAAATGCAGATTGTAGTCTGAGAGATTCTGTGTACAGGTTTTTGGCCCAATAAGTAATACTTCAGTCTTATCTGAATTTAAATGAAGGTTCACTTTTATGTTCTTTCACTTCATAATCCTCATTTTGAGTTACTTTAATATACTGAAAATTAAAAATTTTTGTAATTTCAGAGCTGATGGAAGAGAGCAAGGAGAGTAAAGAACTGACTGAAGTGGAGGAGGAACATCATGTCAAACCTGAAGAAAAACCTTTGAGTCGCTCAAAGACTAAAAATAAATTTTTAAAGAAAAGAGCAAAGAAATCTACAACCTGCACTCAGTGTGGAAAGAGTTTCACATACAAACATTATCTTCAGCGTCACATGAGAGTTCATACCGGAGAGAAGCCGTTCACGTGTGATCAGTGTGGGAAGAGCTACACACGATCATCAAGCCTTAAAGAACACATGAGCTTTCACACTGGAGAGAAACCGTACACATGTGACCAGTGTGGGAAGAGCTTCACAAAAAAAGGACATCTTAAAGAACACATGAAAGTTCATACAGGAGAGAAGCCACACACATGTGATCAGTGTGGGAAGAGTTTTACAACAAAACGAAATCTTGAGATTCACAGTGGAGTTCATACCGGAGAGAATCCGTTTTTATGTAATGAATGCGGCAAAACATTTCTCTGGGCAACAAACCTGAAGAGACACCTGAGAGTTCATACAAAGGAGAAGCCACATTCATGTTCTGTGTGTGGAAAGAGTTTTTCACAGCTGTGTAGTTTACAAGAACATGAGAAAATACACACTGGTGTGAGAGAGTACATGTGCTTTGAGTGTGAGAAAACTTTTACTACAGCAAAACATTTAAAACGTCATGAGAGAATTCACACTGGAGAAAAACCTTACAAGTGTTCATACTGTGACAAGAGATTCAGTCAGTCATCATCTCTGAAAACACATGAGNACCGGAGAGAAGCCGTTCACGTGTGATCAGTGTGGGAAGAGCTACACACGATCATCAAGCCTTAAAGAACACATGAGCTTTCACACTGGAGAGAAACCATACACATGTGACCAGTGTGGGAAGAGCTTCACAAAAAAAGGACATCTTAAAGAACACATGAAAGTTCATACAGGAGAGAAGCCACACACATGTGATCAGTGTGGGAAGAGTTTTACAACAAAACGAAATCTTGAGATTCACAGTGGAGTTCATACCGGAGAGAATCGGTTTTTATGTAATGAATGCGGCAAAACGTTTCTCTGGGCAACAAACCTGAAGAGACACCTGAGAGTTCATACAAAGGAGAAGCCACATTCATGTTCTGTGTGTGGAAAGAGTTTTTCACAGCTGTGTAGTTTACAAGAACATGAGAAAATACACACTGGTGTGAGAGAGTACATGTGCTTTGAGTGTGAGAAAACTTTTACTACAGCAAAACATTTAAAACGTCATGAGAGAATTCACACTGGAGAAAAACCTTACAAGTGTTCATACTGTGACAAGAGATTCAGTCAGTCATCATCTCTGAAAACACATGAGAGGATCCACACTGGAGAAAAACCTTACAAGTGTTCACACTGTGACAAGAGATTCACTCACCTATCATCTCTGAAAACACATGAGAGGATCCACACTGGAGAAAAACCTTACAAGTGTGATCAGTGTGACAAGAGATTCAGTTGTTCATCATCTCTGAAAACACATGAGAGGATCCACAGCAGAAAGAAACCGCGCACGTGTGATCAGTGTGGAAAGAGTTTCACTATTAAAAGTAACTTGAAGATACACATGAAGATCCATGCAGTGGAGAAACCACATCACCACAGTCTGAAATCACGATAAGTAGTTCATCTTTATGTGCTGAGAAACAAAGTAGTTTCCTTACAGCCACAGTAAGCGGCAGGACAGTTTGGTGGTTGCTTAGTGTCTGCTTGGAAAATCTGAAACTACAACAGAACGATAAAATCACTGTTAAAACAGACTCTATGGATTCTTCCCTTAAGATCAATGTGACAAACTAGTGACTTACACTTAGTGAACAAACTGCCATGTTTCTTTCTATTATTGTTATTTACAACATAACCTGTAATTGACAATATTAACTCGCTTTTGTCCTCTTCATTCGTTCCATGATAAATCTCCCACCAAATCCCATCATCATTCCTTCAATCATCTGTAGTAGTTCTTGTACCTGATCATCTGATTTACTCCTGATATTGAAACAGTAAAATCATCCTCCACAGTGAGTCAACAGTTGTGGGAGATCAGCATGATTTTAGATGAAATTATGATGTTTTAGATGTTCATCAATGATCTGTTCCATATCCTCCATTTCATCTCCACGTGTGAACAGAATCATGATGTACTTCTGAACTTCAGGATCTGCTGCTCTTTTATCATCTCCAGCTGCTCTTCATTCAGATCTGGATCCAGTAGATCTGGAGAAATAAAACACATGCAAAATAAACACATGCTTTTCTCCCATCTGTGGTATCTCCCAGTATAGTGTTTACAGATGAGCTTTTCCCAGAAACATTTCTGTCCATTAGAAGATTACGGATCACTGGATTATCTGGACAGGAGTTGGTATCTGAAAAGTCTGAAATAAAAACATGGAATATGTGATTTAAGCTAATGTCATTCTTCCCACTGGAGGTCAAGAGTAAGTAAAGAAAATGTCTATGTTTCACAATCAATTATAAAATATTGTTTTACGTGTGTAAATGAGTCTTAAAGCAGAAGCATGTGAACCTTATATCCACTGGAATAAACAACTGCAATTGTTAAAAAAAACTATATTAAGTTACAAGTGATCAATCCGATCAGCTAATCTAAACAATGATCAATCAATATTGGAATGAAATGTTTTGATGTTTGACCTGAGAGCCTGTTCACATTCAAACTGGATTGAGTCTGAATCAGTGTATTATTAGTTAATTAGTGTAACACCACGCCAGTCTCACTCCCTCTGCTTCTACTCTTACTTCCTGTTTGTTCAGTATTTCAGGGTGTGGCTGTGCACTTGCCCTTTGCGAAGTATTGCCAGTTTATCTGCCTTACAGAGCGTTTTTCTCTACTCCTGCCTGTTTGCTTAGTGTATGATTCTGCCTGTTTACCCTGATTACGTCTGTTGGATTTTCCCCTTGCTTTGGTAGCCTTGATTATTGTGTTTGGACCTTTTGCCTGTTTACCCATCTCTGCCTTTTGGATTCCCCTGATGTTTTGTTCATTGCCACCCAACCATGCAACCCTCCCATCAAGATCAAGGCCATAGATGATAACACCATTGGGGAAGGAATCACCCACCAGACCAAGCCATTAACTCTTCAAGTGGGTTTATTCCATCAAGAATTAATCTCCCTATACATCACTGACTCACCTAAGCATGAAGTAATTCTCGAATTTCCATGGCTATACATTCATGACCCTATTATTTCCTGGCATCAGGGTGAGTTGATTAATTGGTCCAACTTCTGCAGAAGTCATTGTTTTTCCCAAGTCCTCCAACCATGTTTAACCACGAGTATTGAAAGCCCAGAAATGAACAAGACTGTTAACATCCCCAACTGTTATAATGATCTGGCAGAAGTCTTTAGCAAAACCAAAGCCACGCAATTACCACCTCATCGCCCTTGGGACTGTGCTATAGAGTTATTGCCCAACGCCATGCTCCCGGAAAGTAAAGTCTACCCACTGTCTGTAAAGCCATGGAAGATTATATTGAAGAAGCACTAAGCTCAGGGTTCATCCGACCCTCAACTTCTCCAGCTGCCACAGTGTTTTTCTTTGTCGAAAAGAAGGATGGAGGGTTGAGGCCATGCATGTATTATAGGGGACTCAATACTGTTAAATTCCGCTACCCCCTTCCATTGGTTCCCTCAGCCCTGGAGCTGCTCCGTGAGGCCACCATTTACACTAAACTTGACCTACGGAGTGCCTATAATTTAATCAAGGATGGCGACGAATGGAAAAATGCCTTCCTCACCACTAGGGGACACTATGAGTACCAAGTTATGCCGTATGGGCTTGCCAAGTCTCTCGCCATATTTGAGTCTTTCATTAATGAGATCTTCCGGGACATTCTGAACCAGTATGTAATAGCTTACATTGATGATATTTTGATCTACTCGAAATCCAAAGATGAACATGTAAACCATGTCAGAACAGTCCTTGCTCATCTACTCTCAAACCAGCTACAGGTGCTGGTCATATAATTAGAATATCATCAAAAAGTTGATTTATTTAACTAATTCCATTCATAAAGTGAAACTTGTATATTATATTCATTCATTACACATAGACTGATATATTTCAAATGTTTATTTCTTTTAATTTTGATGATTATTACTGACAACTAAGGAAAATCCCAAATTCAGTATATCAGAAAATTAGAATATTATTTAAGACCAATACAAAGAAAGAATTTTTAGAAATCTTGGCCAACTGAAAAATATGAATATGAAAAGTATGAGCATGTACAGGACTCATTACTTAGTTGGGGCTCCTTTTGCCTGAATTACTGCAGCAATGCAGCGTGGCATGGAGTTGATCAGTCTGTGGCACTGCTCAGGGGTTATGAGAGCCCAGGTTGCTCTGATAGTGGCCTTCAGCTCTTCTGCATTGTTGGGTCTGGCATATCGCATCTTCCTCTTCACAATACCCCATAGATTTTCTATGGGGTCAAGGTCAGGTGAGTTTGCTGGCCAATTAAGTACAGGGATACCATGGTCCTTAAACCAGGTACTGCTAGCTTTGGCACTGCGTGCAGGTGCCAAGTCCTGTTGGAAAATGAAATCTGCATCTCCATAAAGTTGGTCAGCAGCAGGAAGCATGAAGTGCTCTAAAACTTTCTGGTATACGGCTGCATTGATCTTGGACCTCAGAAAACACAGTAGACCAACACCAGCAGATGACATGGCACCCCAAACCATCACTGACTGTGGAAACTTTACACTGGACCTCAAGCAACGTGGATTGTGTGCCTCTCCTCTCTTCCTCCAGACTCTGGGACCCTGATTTCCAAAGGAAAGGCAAAATTTACTTTCATCAGAGAACATAACTTTGGACCACTCAGCAGCAGTCCGGTCCTTTTTGTCTTTAGCCGCTTCTAACGCCGATTGTTCAAGAGTGGCTTGACACAAGGAATGCGACAGCTGAAACCCTTGTCTTGCATACGTCTGTGCGTAGTGGTTCTTGAAGCACTGACTCCAGCTGCAGTCCACCCTTTTTGAATCTCCCCCACATTTTTGAATGGGTTTTGTTTCACAATCCTCTCCAGGGTGCGGTTATCCCTATTGCTTGTACTCTTTTTTCTACCACATCTTTTCCTTCCCTTCGCCTCTCTATTAATGTGCTTGGATACAGAGCTCTGTGAACAGCCAGCCTCTTTTGCAATGACCTTTTGTGTCTTGCCCTCCTTGTGCAAGGTGTCAATAGTCGTTTTTTGGACAACTGTCAAGTCAGCAGTCTTCCCCATGATTGTGTAGCCTACAGAATTAGACTGAGAGACCATTTAAAGGCCTATGCAGGTGTTTTGAGGTAATTAGCTGATTAGAGTGTGGCACCAGGTGTCTTCAATATTGAACCTTTTCACAATATTCTAATTTTCTGGGATTTGGGATTTTCCTTAGTTGTCAGTTATAATCATCAAAACTAAAAGAAATAAACATTTGAAATCTATCAGTCTCTGTGTAATGAAAAAATATAATATAAAAGTTTTACTTTTTGAATGGAATTAGTGAAATAAATCATCTTTTTGATGATATTCTAATTATATGACCAGCACCTGTATACATTAAGGCAGAGAATTGTGAATTTCATGTCCAACAGACTTCATTCCTGGGCTATCACATCAGCCACCAGGGGGTAAAGATGGATGAATTCAAGTTCAAAGCAGTCACAGAATGGCCTCAACCAGCCACCGTGAAGGAACTTTAAAGGTTTTTGGGGTTTGCCAACCTTTATAGACGCTTTATCAGAAACTACAGTATGATTGCTTCTCCCCTGACATCTCTCTTGAAAGAGAAACCTACCAAGCTTAGGTGGACGGAAGAGGCCAGCCAGGCATTCAAATTGTTGAAAGAAAGGTTTACAACAGCCCCCATCCTAAAACACCCTAATCCGGATCTCCCTTTTGTGGTGGAAGTAGACGCTTCTGACTGCGGTATAGGTAGGGTTGCCACCCGTCCTGTGAAATACGGAATCGTCCCGTATTTACAGGCAAAATGACTTGATTTGATACGGGACGCGATTTGTCCCGTATTTTACATAGGTCCACATTATGCAGCATCCCATGCAAATCACCCCACCCGCATTGTGTGAAGACACGTCCTATTCTGCCCCGATTGGGTAATACTCGCTGCCATCATGGTGTGATTGGTTTGTTTCAGGTTCATGGGCCGTGAATCACGGCCAATCAGAGTCAGAGGAGGGCGGGACGCCGCCTCGCCGGTTCTCTCCTGAGGCAGATAGTGAAATGTTTTTTTTTTTTTTTTATCACAAGTTTTTGATTGATAACGTTAGATTTCATATGCTGCCTATTAAGAAATAATGTTAATAATGTGCATTAAGAATAGACCTATCTATCTACCTATCTACAGTGCTGGTCAGAATTATTTGCCCCCTTGGTAAATATGATCAAAGGTGTCTGTAAAAAATAAATCTGCCTTGTTTATCCTTTTGATAAAGGATTTTTTGCCCCCTTTTATTCAATACTTTTTGCAACCTTCTTTTGCCAAGATAACAGCTCTGAGACTTCTCTAATGACTGATGAGTTTGGAGAACACCTGACAAGAGATCAGAGACCATTCCTTCATGCAGAATCTCTCCAGATCCTTCAAATTCTCAGCTCCTTGTTGGAGGTGTTTCTTATCTTCAGTTCACTACACTCATTTTTTATAGTTTTATGGTCAGATAAATAACAAAAAAAGAGCTTTTTGGCAGCAAACACTTAAGATTGGTTTGGTGCAAACAGGGGTAAAAAGTACCCCATGTGTAAAATGAAATACACTGCTATATCTTTAATGTTGTGGGCCTAATCTTCTGCCAGAGATCCTGGACATTTTTTTTCCAGATATGGATTCTATCCAATCCCAACATATAAAAAATGTCAAAACCTGACCGCCTCTGCTAGAAATCCCATGGGCCATAGTTGGATTTTCCAACAGACAGCAATCCAAAAACAAACATCAAAATCAAAACAAAAAATGAGCTCACTGAGCACAAAACTAAGCCTCTGCAATGGCCGTCCCCTGACCTGAACACTATAGAAAATGAGTGGAGTGGAGTGAACTGAAGAGAAGAAGCACCAACATGGAGCTGGAATCTGAAGGATCTGGAGAGAATCATGAAGGAATGTTCTCTGATCTCTTGTCAGGTGTTCTCCAAACTCATCAGGCATTATAAAAGACTCAGAGCTGTTATCTTGGCAAAAGGAAAAAACATTTATTTTAATAACTGTGATCTCTGTATTAAATCAAGGTGCCTGCAGTAAGGCATACCCACACCAAAAATCTCAGAGTGTCGAGGAGATGATTGCCACGACCCTAAAACATGCCCCAGATCGTGCAAAAACAGCTAATCAGGTGAGTGCAGGTATATCAGATATAAACAGTTAGCCAAAGAAAAGCACATTTATTAATCTCACACAGACGGACGGACGGACGGACAGACTGACAGATAGAAGGACAGATAGATAAAACAATACAACATACAGGCAGGCAGACAGACAGACAGAAAGACTGACTTCAGTTCCAACCCTGGTCCGACACTCCTGTCTGAAATTATCAAGCAGCCCTGAACACCTTGATTAGCTGGTTTGATTGGGGATGGAGCTGAAATCTGCAGGATTGGACACCGCTGCACTAAAGGAAAGAGAAACAACTACAATTGACTGCCTTCGATGAAATCAACTGAAGATAAAAGATCTTGGCAGAGAATTAAACAACTCTACAAACAGCATTACCAGCTTCACTTTTTACTAACCAGAATGACTTTTTTTGTCATGGGCATTTTGCTGTGTTCTATTACATAAATATTGCCTATTTAATGTACGTATGACTGACTGCTTTCGTTTCTGCTCTGACAGACGCAAGACAACGACACACACGTGCATAATAGAAATCAGGAATAGGCATACTGAGAGGACATTGCACGTTTTTTGTCTTAAAGCGAAACTTCATAGTAAAATCAGCCGTGAAATGGGACAAGTAAACTATTTTGGAACAATTATGTCACCCGCTTAACCATTTTGTTCCGGATGAAAAGCGCAAATGCGCGCGTAATCGAGTGCCAAAAGTTGCGCTTAATTATCAAAATGTTTCTTTAGATTTACGCTGCAGACAATAAGCATAATAACATCAAAGATCATAAAAAAACAATCAATATATGTCATAAGACTTACCTTATTGATGTCACATTAAAATGTATTTTTCGTATGAGTAGGGCCTACATAAGGCGCTCTGTCTGAGCTTGTGTCGTGTAACAAATGCGTCATGGAGACGAAGCTATTATGAGTTCACATGTAGATCAAGCATAACGTCTTTTATAACAACTGTCCAAATCTTCCCACTTTAACATTTGAGTTACTGTTCACACCAATAATGATGACATTAACAGGAACAAATTAAAATATAGAAATAAGAGTGGATGCTTTTATTAACGCAGAAAAAAAAAACATTTTATATATTTTTATTACATAACAAATCATAGCACAATTAAATGTGTTCGTTTTGTTGTTTAGGTTGGAAGCCAACGAGAAGAACCATCAGAGCCCCACAGCTTCCAGAGCGCACAGACACAACTGCCTGCGCGTTTGCCTGACACATGCACAGAAAAAACACATTTTTAATTTGCTAAAGTTTAATTGTATTTAAAAATTTAACCTGTTTTTTTTTTCAGTATAAATGTGTAATTCTTCTCTTTTTTTTTGTTAAATTATAAATTTATGTAGCCTATATATTATTTTTCTTGCAAACACATTTTTCCTTTCTTTTTCTTTAGTTTTACTTGGATGTCTTGTTGTGTATGTTTTTTGTTATGTCTTAATATTCAATAAACATAACGTTTTAATTGTTCAAATAAAATATAAAAAAATAAATAGTTGTTCAAATTGTTCCTAAGAAGTTCTCACGTGTGTTTTCTTTGGTTAGAGAATAAGTACAATACATTTAAAATTACGTTTTAGAGAATAAGTAAAATAAATTTAAAATGACGTTTAGAGGACTTTAAACGAAAGTCCCCTAAACGTCCTGAATAGCCGCTAAACGTCCTTTGAACGTCCCCGTGAACGTCCGCAGGACACGAAGAGGACCCTACACATGGACGTTCGGGGGACATTCACAGAGGCCATTCAGGGGACGTTCTGGGGACCTTTTTTTGTTAGCTGGGATGTAATATGTTTGTGTGAAGGGGTCTGAAAGATGAGAAACTGGGTCAATACAAGCACTTTAAGCAAATTGAAAGTGAAAGTGAAAGTGAAGTGACATGTGGCCAAGTATGGTGACCCATACTCGGAATTTGTGCTCTGCATTTAACCCATCCAAGTGCACACACACAGCAGTGAACACACACACCGTGAACACACACCCGGAGCAGTGGGCAGCCATTGCTGTGGCGCCCGGGGAGCAGTTGGGGGTACGGTGCCTTGCTCAAGGGTCTCACCTCAGTCATGGTATTGAGGGTGGGGAGAGCGCTGGACATTCACTCCCCTCACCGACAATCCCTGCCGGACCTGAGACTCGAACCCATGACCTTTGGGTTACAAGTCCGACTCTCTATCCATTAGGCCACGACTGCCTAATGGATAGAGAAGTATGTTGTGTTTTATTTATTTATTTCGAGTTTAATTGTTGTTGTTGTTGTTTTTTCTTTGTCATTTGTTTTTTTTTTGCGCAACAAATGTTTTCCTGCAGACACAATCAGATTCCAGCCTATGCCCTTGAAGCGTGCAGTGAAATCTAATTTAAGTGGGTTATATAAGAATATAAGTGGGTTCTTACAAGACCACATTAGGTCAACTTAATTAAATTGAGTTGTCAATTTCCCCATTACTCAAATGAACTGAGGGAATCACTTTCCTCAAATCATTTGAGTAGTCTCAACTTATTAGGGTTTACAGTGTAAATGCAGATCCCACTGTTTAAAAAAGTTTTTTTTAAATTAGACCCTCTTCCTGAAAAGCAAAAGATATTGCAATATATTGCCTTTCTTACAGAATTGCTATATATTATATTGAAAGCCATGTATCATGATGCATATCATCGCCAGATTCTTCAATCAATAAAATGAACTTTCACTGTTGTTAGTTTCACTCAAACCATCCTTGTTCACATAAAACGTACTTAAAAACTCATGTAACTACATGAACTTAATTTAGCTGAGTTGTTTCTACTAAAAATGAGTATCGCCAGCAAGTGCTGTCAGCAAGTGTTTGTTCAGTCAACTTAACATTGCTGAGTGAAACGCACAAATTAATGTTGACATAACTGGGTAGTGGATCCGTAGTTCCCAGCATGCTTTGCAAAGGACTGCATTAGGAGAGTAAATTTAGGGATTAAAGTGTTATTTTAAGTCATTTTCAGTAAAGGTAAAGATGTTAGTTTATTTTTCAGTTATGTTGGATATTTAGAGGAGTTTCTGTAATGTTTTTGAATTTTGTGGTTACCATTATACAGAAGTTTTGCCTGTGTTTAGGCTGTGAGCCTCATTTATAGGACAGAAATCCCGCTCTCAATTCAGTTAGGTTTGTTCAGCAAGTTATCTTATTTGAGTGCATTTTGTAGAGCAAGGTAAATTAAGACAATAAATGTGTTCACCTCATGTAATAAACATAACATTATTAAGTAAACTGCACATATAAATATTATGTAATAGTGACAAATTCAAATGTTTTGTATTTACTCAAAGAAATTTTGTCAGCTGTACTTGAATTTCTTTCGTTCAAACAACTAAATTGTTATTTGTACAAATTACTCAGTTGCATGGAACCACTTGACACTTCTTTTTTAAGTAAATCTAACAACACATTTTTGAGTGTTGGCGACACACAGTCCTATTATACACTGTGCACAAAGCTAGTTGGTTAGCTCCATGTGAGTCAGATAAAAGTAACATAAAACCTACATAAAACTCACAATACACAAAATACAAGTGAATAATCAATTCAGAACACATTCCATTTAACATGTAATAAACTTTAACCAAATTAACGTTAAAGTTAGTGAAAGAGAAGGGAAACAAGTGCGTAAGTTAACACAGATAAGCATCCCACTGGAATGAAACACATTAATTAATCATTCCAACCCACAATAATATTTCATGACGCGTATAGGTATTAAGTGTTGCAGAGACTCTCTATTCATTACATTGAAATCACAAAACAAAATACACATAAACGTGTCCCTGCTCTTGATATTCAATCACTGATGAACATCTTTGGTTTTAATGAGAAAAAAAAAAATCATACATGGTTGGTTTAGAACCCAGAACCTCTTGCACACTAAAAGAAAATACTGCCACTAGTCCATCAGGACCATCTATTGTCAAATGTGGGTCCTGCTATTTATTAACTAATGTATATATTCTCGAGACTAACAATATATTATATTATAGCAGATATAAGGAAGAAATTCAAACTAATTTTAATTTAAAATTTGTATGAATTTTAAATTAAAATACACATACACATTCCTGTCCCACCCACTTTTTAAAACAAAGTTACGCCACTGGGTATTTAATGCATCATGAAGTTAAAGACATTTGGTTTAATTAATTTCTTTCTTTTTTTCATTAAATTACTTTACGAAGATCACAACACAATTCAACAATTTGTTGTATCATATTGTTCTCTTCAAAACTGGCTGCATATTCAGAAGGAGATGCGTAGACTGGGATGCGTCTGCTGGGGAAGACACTTGCACACCAGCGCCACCATCTGATGATGAGCGGGAACACATGCAGACAAACACACAAAGACAGACAATCAGCATGTGTGGAGCACTGGACATGTTTCCAGTGTGTGTAGATGTGAACAGATACAAACTCCAGTTTGTGTTCAGATGGACTCACCATGATTCCTGCCATCCCGAGAAACCCTCCCAACATCAGTGGAGCTTTTGAGTTGATTGTGTCCGGGATCACACTGGGACAGCTCTAACACACACACACACGCACACACACACACACACACACATACACACACATGTTCGTTTTTGTAAATTGTGGGGACATTCCATAGGCGTAATGGTTTTTATACTGTACAAACCGTATTTTCTCTCCCCCTAAACTACCCCTACCCCTAAACCTAACCATCACAGGAAACTGTGCACACTTTTACTTTCTCACAAAAACTCATTCTGTGTGATTTATAAGCCTTTTGAAAAGTGGGGACATGGAGTAATGTCCTCATAAGTCACCCTCTCGTTGTAATACCTATGTCATACCCATGTCATTATACACATTTGTGTCCTGATATGTCACAAAAACATGCGCACACACACACACACACACACACACAGAAAAACACCTGTTTGGTTGAGGTCAACGACGATGGTAATAGTTGAAACATTCTAACCTCATCTCTTTAATTTTGTGCTGTATGTTGTAGCGTCTGCAATCGATCAGAATTTAGCGGGCGCACCATAAACTGTGTTAAGCCTTCACCCACTGAACTTTGAATTACAAATCAAGGCTTGGCGCCGATCGGGCGGACAGTTAAAGACCTCTCGGACACCTTTATTACAATGTGATAGATCCCCGAAACACCCCCAGTGTGAC
>RJVU01042431.1:0-12468 GCA_003731715.1 Anabarilius grahami
GCATGTCTACGACAGCGCACAGTGGATTAATAGCCAAACGAAATCTGCATATATCAAACCGCATCAGTGCATCCCCTTACAAAAATTAACCATGGTTTTTACTACGAATAAAAACAAAAAACATGGTTCTCGTAGTTATTCCATTGTAACCGAACTTACCATGATTTTGCTACAAAAACCATATACACTGTGTATGGCTTGTCAATGTTCATTTCTTTTTCAGGTTTTTTCGGTGTTGGTTCAGATGTGTCAGTGTCAGTGATGGAGGGAGATTCAATCACTTTATACAATGATCAAGAAACGATCCAAAAAGAAGAGATTAGATGGTATTTTAATGATGCTCGCATTAATGAAATCACCGGAGATCCCAATAAAACCTGTACAGATGTTCAGTGTAATAATGGAACTGAGAGATTCAGTGACAGACTGAAGCTGGATCATCAGACTGGATCTCTGACCATCACAAACATCGCAAAGACAGACTCTGGACTGTATAAACTACAGATCAGCAGCAGCAGTGACAGTCCTCCTCAACTCTTCAATATTTCTGTTTATGGTGAGTCATTATAAAATCCATCCATGTTAATGATGAGTTGATTCAGGTGTGCTTGATTAGGAAGAGCTGAAAATATAGTGTTGGTGTGCCGAACAGGTTTAAGAAACAGGGCTTGTGCAATCATTTTCATCCATATAGTCCATGGGCCTAGGCATCAATTTTCACTGATTGGAACCACCCATGGTGGCAAATTCTAGTATGATTTCTTTCTAAAGTCCATATCTCTAGATCATCATCATCATCATATTCGACTAGTTTCATGACATCAGTATCCTCCTCCCTCTGATTGCTGCAGGTTTGTAGCTTGCACATTTCTGTGCACTTTAATTTATTGCCAAGACAGGAACAGTCTGGAAGCTTGCAGGTCCGTGAACACTTGCAGGCCATACGCTCCAGAACAGTCACTGTTCTGTCATAAAGTATTAGTTAGTTTACTCCTCATTTAAAGAACAACTTGTTTAACAGAAAATACTTCTCGATTCACGAAATATAGGCTACTATTTTTTTTCTCACTATGGGCCACAAGAGAAATATTAAGAAAATAAATTAGATTCATCTCTCATCGTCTCTGAGAGAATATATTGCAGCGTCGGATGCCAAAAGCTCAGTCAGTTTTTACTTTCAGTTTCTGTAATGAATAATTGACTGGAGTTTGAGGCTTCTTCACCCGCGTAACTCTCACGCAAAGTTTGCACATTGTTTGTGTGATATCAACTGACTCGCCTTCATGGTTTAAAATGGAAATATTTTCAATATTGCGAAGTGGCATTTTTCTTTATCACCAGTTGCTCGCAAAATGATGGACACTGATTCACATATCGTCCACGTCATCTCCCGTGATAATAAAATTAAGCGAATTATTAAATAAATTAGTAAATAAACAACAAGCAAACTTAAATTTGTTTGCTTAAAATTTCTGCGAATAATTTGCTCATGCAGGTACAAAAAACTTTTTGTACCTGCAAACAACAACAACAAAAATTCTTGCCTTGGAAAGACTCTTGGAATGCCCTGTTTCCTTTCACAAGTTTGGGAGTGGTAAGTTTTTCTCGTCCTGCAAAAGCATGCTATCACAACCCGTAAAGGCATGTAAAGAGCATCACATCGGTCATCTCCAAGGAGCTGAGCAAGGTTGCTGATGTTGATGTACCTTGTTCGATTTTGATAAAGGGGGGCAGTTTATCTTCTTACAGCATCCAGGACAAAGGATCATGACGTATCCTCACTCACAATAACTGGTTTGATAGCCATTCTGGCAAGCATGATTTGCATAGGAGCATACAGGTATCCGCCTCCTCATGGGAAGTGGATTTACTGGCTGATTTACTGTCTGTATTACTTAACAGCTTTCTCCACTGCACTACATTGTGTCCCGGGGGAATGTTTTCCACATGGATTTCCTGCAACGGATTTCCGTTATTTGCCCAGCCCATAGGGTTCAGCCCAGGGGCGGAGCCAGACATTGTTAACATTCGGGGCTTAGCCCAAATCTATATTTTTCCAAAGACATTTTAATTTTCTGTTAACAGCTTTACTGACATGAAAGAAGCTTTTTTTTTTTTTTTTTTTTTNTTTTTTTTTTTTTGAATGTTCTTCAGATCTCCTTTTACAACAATTACCTGCACACAGAAACAATATCCTTTACAGGGGATCATAACATTCACGCATCCTTACATGTATGATCAATTCCACAGAAAAATATGTCCAAAAATACAAGGAAAAGAAGAAATAAGAAAATCATTAACAACATTTAAAGCAAACAGTTTGAACAAAACAAACATCAACTTAAAACAAAACATGGGTTGTATTCAAGTTCCCCTGGCAATATAACCAGTTAGTTCTAATGGTCCTCCATTGCCGTCATTAATGGTGCCGTTCTTTCAATAAAATGTTCCCTTTGTAATCTCAACGAATAAGTATTTTTTTCCATAGTGTAAATATTTCTCAAAATTGTTAGCCATTCAGCTTGGTTTGGTGACTCATTTTTAAGCCACTTTATTGTAATGGCTTTCTTTGCTGCTATCAGTAATATCTGTAATAAATACATCTTTTTCCTACTGTGTATCACAACTGGTTTAATCCCTAGGATTGCTATCAGAGGGTCTCTTATCAGATCAACATTCAATACCTTAGTAATATATGTAAAAATGGATTTCCAAAAGTTATCCAACAAAGGGCATTGCCAAAAAATATGTGAGTAGCCATTGTCTCTCCACACCCCCTCCAACACTGACTTGATTGATTCGGATTCATTTTAGCCACAACTTGTGGTGTTCTGAAAAATCTGTTATTTATTTTCCATTGAAATTCCTTCCAAAAATTGGCATTCGTGACTTTATGAGCCTGAGTACATACCTCCAACCAAACTTCTTCACTTATTTCGAGCCGTAGCTCCCTAGTCCACTTGTCTTTCACATAGAATGAATTGTCTCTTGTCATTGAAGCAATGATTTTATAAACATTGGTTATTGGTTTCCTCATATGTTCTCCACCCTGAATTTTTAATAAATACCGTTCTAAAAGGGAGGGCTCTATTAATCTGTTCCAGTTTGGGTGTTTTAGTAGAAAGAAGCTTTTTTATAGTATTCTTGAGTAAAGTTCATAAAATGTACATCATTTGGCACTTTAATTTGTAAAAGTTTGTTAGGTATACCTGCTCTAGGGGGGTCCTGGGGCATGCTCCCCCGGAAGAAAATTTAGTACATTTTAAGGTTAAATGCATCAATCTGGGGCACTTTGGAAGCTCAAAATTAAGAGCTTCAACCCATGTACAGTGTGTAAATTGACCAAAGAAACAGCATTGTACCTCGACATGAAAGAGGGTTTAGTTCTTTTTAGTCTGTAGTATCATCTTTTTAGTTGTGATATAGTGTCTACATCATTTTAGGTGTTTTAGGATGCCAAACAATTATTACAATGAAATAATAATATAATAATGTTTTAGGCCTATATAATTATTCATATGACTAATATCCATATATTGTAAAAAAAAAAAATGCTCTCTAAATAAATTACACTTTTTATTAGAAATTATAAGACTTTTGTACTAATTTCTAAGATAGGCCTAAATCCTTGAGCTTTTTATTTTGATCACCAGATCACCAGCTGATCGCGTGTGCAAATGTGCGCACTTGCAGCGCAGACAGACTGCATATACACTTAATCACTGTATTTTGCTGTTTTATAAAGGCACAAAGCCATATCACGGTTTAGATTTTAGTTCGTTGGCAAAATACAACGTTACCATTTACATGTTTTAAATGTTCGGTTCATTATGAAACGGTGGCACCGGGTCATTAATGGGAAACACTGAATGAACGTTTAGCTGACAAATGTGCCAAAGTTGTATTATCAGCTGTTATATCATAACAAAAACCCTTCAACCGGGCCGAAAGAGAGTCTCGAGGCCTGCCGCTGCTCTGAGTGAGTGACAGGAGGCGTGTCTCTGTACATCTGCGGTGTGCGTGAACGCGTTGTCGGAGAGAAGAGAGAGAAAACGCTACCGGTAACGCTGTATGTATGGATATAGTACTGTAGAAAAGCGGTATTGAACTGTTTAACATATTTTAATAGAGAGATATGTTTAGAAAAATGACATTTTGACAGCACTGTTAAGAAACCTCAAACCTGAAAGATTCGGGGCTTGACTCAAAACATTCGGGGCTTAAGCCCCGGCAAAAGCGGGTGGCGCCGCCCCTGGTTCCGCCCCGACAAAACGTTGCAAAACGTTTTTTAAACTGAAGCGGTGGTGCGTTAAACACCCTGATGACGCAAGAGTTACAGCTATGGCAGCTGAGAAGGCCATTCTTTGTGTTTTTTTTGAAGAATTTTCGGAGCCTGATTAAATCGGTATAGCCCAGGCATGGGCAACTTCGGTCCTGGAGGGCCACTGTCCTGCAGAGTTTAGCTCCAACCCTAATCAAACACACCTGAACAAGCTAATCAATGTCTTAGGATTACTAGAAAGCTACAGGCAGGTGAGTTTAATCATGGTTGGAGCTAAACCATGCAGGACAGTGGCCCTTCAGGACCGAAGTTGCCCATCCCTGGTATAGGGCCTATATGCACAGAGTGTCCATTAGAAACTGGGACGCCATGTCATCCGGACTAAAGAGGACAAGGACAACCCAAGTTGTTGTCAGCGCTCAGTTCAGAAGCCTGCATCTCTGATGGTATGGGGTTGCATGAGTGCGTGTGGCATGGGCAGCTTACACATCTGGAAAGGCACCATCAATGCTGAAAGGTATATCCAAGTTCTAGAACAANATGAACTCAGTCCCGTGGAGGTTGAGGAGCTGCTAAGACAGGCTTCAGAGAAAAAGAAGAGGTCCAATCAGGTTCAAATGGACCCTTCATGTCCCTACAACATCTCCCATGAACTACAATCAAACCCCAACAACAGAGAGAGCAACAAATCCAACGGATACCAAGATCCCTACAGCATCGACTTATCTTCATGGCCCGAGCTTGTGTACAATGATGGCGTTCACTATCCGGAGGCTGCGGGTCAGAGACTTCCACTCCTTCCAATGCCTGATTATAATGACAGACCAGACGAATACTATCACAACGGCAATGGGAACAACTACAGCCGTGAGTTACATAGAGAGGAAAGACACGCGCATGGACAATATTACAATCGAAGAGAGAACAACCTGGGAACGCGGCATTTGGATTGTGACATCAGAAACCACAGCCCCTGCTCGGCCTATTCTGAGGACTCCAAAGTCAGCATCCTGAACGCCATGCCATCGGACGAGCCCGTCACCATGATTTTTATGGGCTACCAGAATGCCGAAGACAACAGCCAGAGCTATGAGGGCTCAGTTCGGGCAGAGCTGGTGATCATTGGAGATGGTGAAGATGATGCAAGCAGGAACATTCACCCTCATCAGAGCTCCAATGTCAACAACGCCTTTTCCTACTCTGCCGGACGGAAGGGAAAAAGAGACGGCGCGGAGGACCCGTCAACTACAGGTACCCGAAAGATTAAAAAAGTCATGGGGAGACACAAACCTTGCTGTGCCCTGATGTAGTTTCACTAACACTCTATCAGCTCTTCTATGATGCAGCTTCTCACCAGACTGGCTTCCCTCACTCTGCATGCTGGACACTGCTGTGGTTTTCAGTTTTCCAGTGTCTTAAACCGCTCTCTGTCCTTCATGTTGACATTTGCTTATGTTGTCTGACAATGTTTGTAGAAACACATTGTCATATATGTGTAGCTTTAAAGCAGGGGTCTTCAACTGCAGGGGTCCAACAATTATCATATCTCAAATTATTATTTTTTTTTTTAGTTAACTAAAAACAAATCTAAGATCTTCTAAATACACTACAGTTTAAAAGTTTTGGTTAAGTACGAGTTTTTAATGTTTTTACGGAAGTCTTTATGCTTACCAAGGCTGCATTTATTTGATCAAAAATACAGTAAAATCAGTAATATTGTGAAATAATATTTTTTCAATTTAAAATAACTGTTTTTCTATCTGAATAAATTTTAAAATGTAATTTATTTCTATGATGGCAAAGCTGAATTTTCAGCATCATTACCCCAGTCTTTAGTGTCACATGATCCTTCAGAAATCATTCTGATATGCTGATTTGCAGCTCAAGAAACATTTCGTATTATCAGTGGTAAAAAATGTTGTGCTGCTTATTTTTTTTATTTTTTTTTTAGAACCTGGGATGCATTCTCTGATGAATAAAGTTCTGAGGAACAGCATTTATTTGAAATAGACATTTTTGTAAGAAAAACAGTCTTTACTATCACTTTTGATAGAGTAAATGCTTCTTTGCTGAATAAAATCATTCATTTTTTTTAAGTAATATCTTTCTGACTCCAAAGTGTATGGTATAGTGTATGTCATTGTACCTCCCAAATTACATTTTAATTTCACTTAATACACTTAATATGTGATTCTGAAAATAAATACCGATTATTTTAATTAATTTTCAATGTAAACATAGGTATGTAAATGCATTCATATGGGCCTTTCTACATGTAATTAATAGTCAAGCTTAACATGACTTTTTTAAATAAAATTTTATACAAAATGTGTCTCTATCCACCAAGGGCTCATTGAAAAAAGGTTGAAGACCCCTGATTTCGAGCTTTACCTCCCTCTAGTGGTGAAAGGGCAGAAATCTCTTTCAAATGAATATATGACATTTCGTTAGCCTCATAGCAAAAGTCTTTTTTTTTCTTTTCCCAATTGATCTGGGCAATTATGCTATGAGGCTAACGATATGCAATCTCTCCTTTTTCAACTGCCAAACTTCCTTTGCTATATTTCTTTTTTTCACATTTTGCATATAATTTCCTCACTGTGCTTTTGCCACTTGCAATAATTAGCATGGCAGCATGCCATCTGCTGTGACATATGAACCGTGATATTTGCTGTCATGGATTGTTTCTTTTCTGTCATGCATCTTTTCTTTTGCTTTGACATTGTGTGTATGAGAGTGTTGTATGAAAAGAGTGAGAGATGAATCTTTGTAATAAAACTGATTGAATGCGTGTTGTTTCTTGTCTTTTTAATATCCTAATAAGTCATGTTTAAAGGGATAGTTCACCCAAAAATGCTAATTAATGCTAATTCTTTTTATATTTTCAGTTTTCATTTTAGTTTTAGTAATTCTGTTATGTTGTCTTAAGTTTATATATATATATATTTAGCTTTAATTTATTTTTATTTCGCTTTTACTTATTTTAGTACTCCACAAGACTCATTTTGTTTGTTTATTGCCAGCAAGGTAACATTTAGTATTTAAGTTTTTTTTAATCTAATATTTATATCTTATTTTATTTCAGCTTTAATTAACAATAATGATTTTAATATTTTTAGTTTTAGGGCATGTTTACACAACAACATTGTAAACGTAAAACAGATTTAACTAAAAACAGAAACGTTTTTCCTTTGCATTTTTCGTGTACAGACGACAATGTTATCAAAACAATCCCTGTTCAAACGGATCTGCGAAAACGACAAACCTGATTTTGCCAATTACAATATGTTCCTGGATCAACATCTTTGTTGATCCTGGAACAATATTTGAGGGACAAGTTTACAGGGTTTGATGCTTCTACATCAGTGTTAATTTACCTATTATTTCCCTCTGATATTATAGGGATAACTTATGGGTATAGGATTAGGTTTAGGGATATGATTAGGACTACATTTTCAGACAGGAATGTTGTTCCAGGATCACCAAAATATGTCTGAAAAATCAGGACTTGCACGCTGTATTATGCATGCCAGGACAGTAGTGGGCGATGTCACTTTGTAAAGAAACACTACACAGCAAATGTCAGAGTGTTAAAATCCCAGAGTTTTGATGACCAGAGTATAATTTATACACTTTGGAGTAAACTGGGCTTCACCAGAAACTCTCTCAAGTGTTAGTGTATTGGTTCAGTGTTGATGTGGAGCTGTTGTAGTGTAAATAGATGGATGATGAACTCTCTGAGAGTCAATCTGTTGCTGTCCCGTCCGCACATGAGTTTAGGTTTCGATACGTCATCAGATCGACTACGCGTTGTCATTGGTTGAATCATGACGCAGCCTCGTGGACACCAGTTTCCAACTGACATTCGAAGTCGTCGACATTTTGATTCTGCGGGACCGTAGGTAAGAAATCACCAAGTGAATCATGCAGAATATTCCTGTTTGTCTTCTTATTTTAATTCTCATAACTAAAACGCTAATGTAGAAGTAGAAGAGGCGTGACGTTTTGTAATTTAGTTTAACTAGCTAACTTACTATACCAATGGTAGCTAAAGTAATTGTGAATGTTAAATCTGGTAAAACTGTTTTTTTAGTGGTAATGTTAACGTTGATCGTTGACCATTAAATGAAATTTAAAAATGAAAATGCAGCAATCATTTGTTAACGTTAACTTAGCTGCCGCTCCCAATCTCCCGCCTTGTGCAGGCTAAATTGACTAGCTAGCCTTGAAAGCTAACGTTACAGATTCCGTCTGAAATGATCGAGTCTGACTTTATTTGCACTACATTTGGTATTGTGCGTGTTCAATAAACCAATTGTATTTTTATGTTTTAGTAATATGTGAGGAAAACTACAGCAATGCTTTTCAAAGTGCAGTACCAAGGAAAGAAGAAGTACATCAAACTCAATGGAGCATCATATCCAGAATTTCTCAGGGAGGGTAAGTTAATGATAATGGTATTCTTCTTTTCGTTCTCTTTATAATTGAAGTTTAGATCAGAGGTGTTAACCGAATATTTTCCATCATTGACTGATTTTTTTTAGCAGTGACGGAAACATCTGAAGGTCGAATCAGGGTTCCTACGAAGTCTCGAAAGTTTGGAAAATGCTTGATTTTAATTTATTTCTTCTGGACGTAAGATGTAACTAAAAATATAAATAAAACCGGCTGACAATCTTTATTTTTTATTTTTTGTTTAATGTCGCGAGGCACCCTCTGTTACGTAGAACGTCTCGTGTAATTCCATGTATTTGGCGCCTCGTGTATTCGCCTGGCGCGCAAACATCTGCATTAAGAAATGTTGCTTGCTGTAATTTTATCGATAACTGCCTAGAAGATGATAAATAAAAACTGATTGCGTCGACGATCAACAGACTGAAAGGCATCCTGTTATGTAAGAAACACACTGATGTGAGCGCTATGGGAGAATAAGCCTTTACCAGCCATTCCAATGGTAATCGGAGACAAATTAATTTGACTGAATTTTTTTAAAAACATTATTAAATTAATTAATATCGAATCAATATATAATTGTAATGTAGGGAGGGGGGGGGAGGGTGTTCTTTCCGTCGTGCACGTTTGTGTGAGCACTCTGGTTTCTATTTACAAAAGCAAAAGTTTAAATTTTAACGTCTGCAGCATTGTATGCATTGTAGCCAGTCGAAAGTTTAGTTTTTCACGATGCTTAGAGGACTAAACTTTCGGAGTGACCACCGCTTTTACCAGTGAGTTCTGTAAATAATCGTTCCGTGATAACCATAGCAACGGACGTGACAAAAAAAATCTGATATGACAATATAGATCTGTGCATCATGTCTTACTGTGTAAATACAGACTAATAGAGCTGCCACTGACAAGAATAAATAAAACAAATCAGTGTTGGTTGAATATGTTTAGATTCAGTTAAATAGTCTATTGATAACACTTAAACACTCTTTTTCATGTGTCCTTTTTAAAACTGTTTATTTATTAAAATAATATTTTAAGGTTTTTAAGGAAGATATTCATGTATTATATACTCATTATCATTCCAACCATCTACAAAAAACTCAACCTAACTTACAGTTGACAACAAATATACAAAAATATAACCACATTTTTAAAAAGTATCCAAAAAGTGATTTAATATAAGTTGTATTTATATTGAAGATTCTAATATTTTAGATTGTAGTTTTCTAAAGGAGTGGTGTTTATACTATTTATATTTTGTATATATTTATATACTATTACATTTTGTTGCTGCTTGAAAAATTGATTTAGGGACCTTAAAAATGCTTGAAAAGTGCTTAAATTAAACTCTTCAAAATCTGTACAAACCCTGACTATGAAAAGTGATTCTTCATAAATTAAAAAATGCATAATCTAGCCTATATGCTCCTACATCCTGTAAGTTCATGAATGATTAAAAATGAAAATGTGAATAAAAACGAAAGCTATTAAATGTCTTATAATTAAAATATGAAAATTAAAATAGAGTAATAGATTAAGGTGCAATTTTTACGACCATATCCATCAAAATAAAGGACAATGTGAAAGTCTTACGCAACCACTGGTTTAGATGTACGTTTATATGAAATATTATTCTTAGCACCATGCTAGTCTACCGTAGCTTTGCCCATTTAAGATAGAAATAGTGCTAAAAACATTATTGTTCTCCCACTTTCTAACCCTAACACAACAACTTATGTTTTTTCTGTATTCAAAGCTAAAGCGAAGTTCAGCATACCCCCTGAGACAAACATGTATGTGCTGGATGACAGTGGAACAGAGGTTGATGAAGAGGTCTTCAGCGACATCTTGGAGGAAAAAGCAGACATCCTGTGGACCATTGTTAATGTTCTTTCAGTTTCTGGTAAATGGTTGTACAACTACAGTGTACATTGCAGGGTAACAATACCAATGTGTTAACATTGAAATTTATTTGCTATCACAAAACCAAAACAGTAGCTTCTCACCAATGTCTGATTTGTGCTTTTTCTGTTAAAGGACCACTTTGCATTTTTCCAACCTTATCTCTTATAGTGAAAAACTACATTTGAGATAAAATGGATTAGCCGGTAAGACTGTTGACCCGAGTACTTCTCAAAAAACTGTCAGTCTTGCCATCTAGTAGTTAATGTATCATGGCCTAAACTGCTTAAAGTCTGGCCACATTAACTACCAAAACTCATGTAATTTATAGATGGCAAAGAAAAAAGTTTCCTGTAAGCAGTCTCACCATGCCTTTTTTTAACCTCTCCTCACTTAAACCTGTGGAAACATTGACTGAAATATTTTTTTTAAAATGATGATCTTTTTGCCCTTTTCAGACTCTCCCATCCAGTCCTCGTGCACAGACACCTTGTCACTATCATCACCCTCATCGGACAGTGATGCTTCTCTGATGTCTCCAAAAAGACAGCGCATTGATGACGCCTTTGTGATGTCCCCAAAAAGTCTACATACTGATGACAGTTCTTCACAAGCCAAAGAGGTGATGTTTTTTCAGAACATTTCTCTTTATGTTGTAAACATTACATTTACCTGTTACTGTTACCATAACATTTTTACCTGTTGTCAAGCTTGTCAAAAGAATTCTGGAACAAAAGCCTGGAGGGGAGAAAATCCTTGCAAAATATGCAATGACAGGAGAGATGAAGGACCGAGCACGCCGTGATCTCGTCAGCATTGTTGTTGCTGAAATGTTTGAAAAGTATGGGTAAGTAAAATGCTTTATGGTGCATGATTTGGTAAAGTGTATATTCATAGTATTCAATTGCAGATTTGGTAGTTGTAATCAAATAGGTGATTATCATTAAATGACAACTGGCCAATGAGCTATGGCCTTGCGCAGATCATAGGTTTTCCGGTGTGTTGGTTTTAATACACAACATTTATTCCACAGACGTGCTCCCCCTATGGATAAAAGAGCACAGTATGCATTGGGGATAGTAACACTGTTCCCCTCTCTAAAAGATCCCTACTCCAAAAAAGGCTATGTGAGTACATATTTAAAAGTAAGGTTAATCTTAATAAACAAATGAATAATGTTCTGGTGCATTTTAGAAGTCTAACACTTCTTTTCTAAAGATCTCTATTGATTCATGCTGAAACAATTTTTTTATACATTTCCATCTTTGTTGATACTGTCTTTAGGAACACTTTTTTGACATAGACAGCAATGAGGGCTACATTGCCTGGAAGATTAAAAACACACAGCGAGATCTAAGCAATGGCGGTACCAATGGGGGTAGGAGAAGGAGCTCTCACACTACAGGCAGCAGCGGACCAAACTTAGAGAGAGAAGTGACTAAAGTGCAGCAGTTGGAGGGAGACCAGTGTCGTGAGGCCATATCTCTACTGAAACACAGCACAGACAACGAACAGATCTTCATGAAAATGAGAGAAACCTTCCAGCACAGGCAAAAGTTGATCCATGATCCTGAGCAATGCAGCACAGTGCTAACTGTGTTCCCAAGGTTTCTTGACACAAAAGGCCTGGTAAGTTGTTTTCTTTGTAAGCACATTTATTATGTTTTTGCAATGTCAAGAACAGCTGTTCGAAGATGAAAACGGTCACCTACCACTATACCACCATCATCAAATACACATATGCTTGCTTCCTCCCCTTTAGGTGGCGCAAGACTTTAACCTGTTGTTTGGAGCTGAGACTTCATCAAAACTCCTTGAGAAATGGGATTTCCTGA